>VZRW01005012.1:247846-280519 GCA_013398125.1 Aegotheles bennettii
CATGGATGATCTTTAAGGTCCCTTCCAACCCAAACCATTCTGTGATTCTCTGTTAGCTTTTTTTTTTCCTCCTCTGAGGCATTGCTTTATATTAGATTTTTGGGTTTCTTGCTGAAAAAAAAAAACAAACAAAAATCACCTACTCTGCATTTGAATTAGTCTACCTCTTGATGTCAAGGCATAGAAAAGATTCAGAGGCCTGGGAAGTTGCTCTTTGGGAGCTATGACTGAAATAGGAGTTAGCATGGTTTTACATTTTGTTTTCAGACTTCCAGTGAAGCTGAAGAAGGTGTTTGCATCAGAAGTTTGTGATTTCACTGTGATTTTGTGCAGCCTCATTAAGTGGATGTCTATTAGGGGTCATTCGTAGGCAATTCCCCCCCGAATACTAGTTAACCTATATTTTTGCAGTGCCTTGCAGAGAGAAAAATAATTATTGCAGGTCATATTTTTGGCTTTGATGAACCTCTTGGGCCTTTTTTTTAACCAGTTTACTACTTAATGCCTAAGATTTTTGACTCTTCTCACCACTTTTTATTGAATAAGGACCTGAACTTGCTGGTGACCTTTAAAGAAACTGAAAACTAAATAGGTAGCTGAACAGGCTTCAGAGCATGAAATAAAACTGCATGAGATGAAATGTATAATGCTGTGTAATTTGCATTGACTCCTAAGTTTGCAGCAGTAGATACTCTAAACCTATTTTTTAAAAACTCTGTGTTTCAGGTTCAGCTATTCTGGCTCTCTTCTTAGCTGGCTATCTGGCACAGCAATATCTGCCAATGCCTACACCCAAAGTGATTGGGATTGACCTTGGCACGACTTACTGCTCTGTTGGTGTCTTTCTTCCTGGAACGGGGCAAGTGAAGGTTATTGCAGATGAAAATGGGCACAGCAGCATACCAAGTATAGTCTCTTTCACAGACAGAGATGTGTATGTAGGCTACGATGGCCTAGAACTGGCTGATTCAAATCCCCAGAACACCATATATGATGCAAAAAGATTCATTGGGAAAATCTTCACTTCAGAAGAACTGAAAAGTGAAAGTAGCAGGTATCCCTTTAAGGTAAGTAACCACTTTCTTCAGGTCCCTCCAAGCAGTAATATGTAGGAAGCTTGAAACCTATAGTAGGTGACCAAACTTTCTCAGAGGTGCTCTGCTGGACCTTGTTCTCACCAACAAGGAGGGGCTGGTGGGGAATGTGGAGCTTAAGGGAAGCCTTGGCTCCAGTGACCGTGAGATGGTGGATTTCAAGATCCTGAGGGCAGCAAGGAGGGCGCACAGCAAGCTCCCTACCCTGGACTTCAGGAGAGCAGACTTTGGCCTCTTCAGGGACCTGCTTGGTAGAGTACCATGGGATAAAGCCCTGGAGGGAAAAGGGGCCCAAGAGAGCTGGTTAGTATTCAAGGATCACCTCCTCCAAGCTCAGCAGTGTTGCGTCCCAGTGAAGAGGAAGTCAGGCAAAAATGCCAGGAGGCCTGCATGGATGAGCAGGGAGCTCCTGGACAAACTCAAACACAAAAAGGAGGCCTGCAGAGGGTGGACAAGAGGACAGGTAGCCTGGGAGGAATACAGAGAAATTGTCCAAGCAGCCAGGGATCAGGTCAGGAAAGCTAAAGCCCTGATAGAATTAAATCTGGCCAGGGAAGGCAGGGGGGACGGTTTCAGACTTAAGGAAGGTAGATTCAGACCGGATATTGGGAGGAAGTTCTTCCTGTGAGGGTGGTGAGACACTGGCACTGGTTGCCCAGAGAAGGTGTGGCTGCCCCCCTCCCCGGCAGTGTTCAAGGCCAGGTTGGATGGTGCTACAGCAACCTGGTCTGATGGGAGGTGTCCCTGCCCACAGCAGGGGGTTGGACTAGATGATCTTTAAGGTCCCTTCCAACCCAAACCATTCTACGATTCTGACCTTGAGTGATTTGGCTAAATCTGATATGCCTGGAAACTAAGAAGTATCCAGTGAGGGGAGGAGGAAACAGTTGCAGAAGTTGTGTACCTCTCTGTGAGAGCTGATAGTGATTTTCCAGATGACCCTGTCCTCTACTGTGAAATGCATTTCTGGGGAACTTTCCAGCCCCCTCCCTTAAAGCATAAATTTCAACTTGAATTTCTAACTGTGCTCTACTGAAACTTCAATTTTTCCTTAAGATTATTAAGAAAAAAAGGCAAGTCACATCTTCTCTGTCCTGGGGTAGTTTTTTCCCCAACACTTTCCTAGTGCTTACTTGACCAGCAGCAGATCTTGAAAGCTGCTTTTTTAGAAAAAGCATTGCATTAATTTAGCATGGTGTAGGACTTGTTGAAGAGAGACAGATTTTCAGGTACTGCAGTCTTTGAATTCTTTACTTGTTAAGAGGACCTGTCTCAGTACCAGCCTGTTCACTTCCTCTCAGAAATGGAAGCTTTAATCATTAGGTTTACCCTGCTGATAAAAACCATTACCTTTATCTTTGCGCGTGGTGTAGAAGTTGATTACACAGCTGCTAGGTCTTAACTTTTTATTGTGTCTTACCTGGGCACAGTGGGTGTCACTACTGGCAAAAGCACATTCGTGTTTTTCCAGGATAAACAGACTATGTGCAGATAAAACATTTGGCAGGAGAGCATAAGAAAAAGAGTTCTCACCTGTGGGTTGTGTTGCTTTTTCCTCCTAGATTTTCAACAACAATGGATTCGCTGAATTTTCTGTGACAACTAATGAAACCTTTCGCATCACTCCAGAGCATATCGGCTCTCAGCTGCTGCTGAAGTTGAAGAGAATGGCAGAAGACTCTCTTGGCATGCCCATTTCAAAGGCAGTGATCTCTGTGCCAGCAGAGTTTGATGAAAGGCAACGGCATTCTACCATTAAAGCAGCTAACCTTGCAGGTGATGTCTCTTTACTCCAATGTTGTTCTGTGAAACCTTCAGGTCTGTTTCACTACCCGGAAAGTCTTCAGGGAGCTTGTAGGAACAGTGAAGCCATGATAGAGAACCTTAGAATGGTTTGGGGTTTTTTTTATAGACAATCAACAATTGTGAGGAACAGCAGCAAACTTTTGGGTACTGACAGGTGCAGCTGACTAAGGCAGACAGGTAGCTAGAAGAACCAAGTTTTATTTCAGGGAAAATAGTCTTTAGTAATCTCCAGTAAATAGAGAGACTATACAGAGCACCTTTGGACAATAATTTAAACAGAAATAGAATATGTGATATAAGTCTCCTTAGCAAGGTTTCTCTTAGCAAGGAAGAAATGTGTTTGGGCAAATCATGGTTCGTGACTTCACCCTGATGCTGAAGTAGTGCTGCTTTAGTGCTACTTTGGGTTTAAATAAAGAAAGAATTCATTGAGTATTGCTGCTTAGAACACAATTTCCTTTAGATCTGACATTTTACTTAAGGTATGTTTGATTAAAAGACAAAACAAAACAAAAAACTAATGATAAATGCCATTGTGATGTGAGAACTGCAGTTTTCTCAAGTTTACCTGACTCTTGCTTGGTATCTTTTTGCTCTTTGTAGGGCTAGAAATTTTGCGAGTGATCAATGAACCTACAGCTGCAGCTATGGCCTACGGACTCCACAAAGCTGATGTGTTCAATGTTCTGGTGGTGGATTTGGGTGGAGGAACTTTGGATGTGTCTCTGTTGAACAAGCAGGGAGGGATGTTCCTCACAAGAGCCATGGCAGGTGAGAAAAATGCTTTACTTTCTCAAGGAATGAGGGGAAAGGAGAGGTGCACCTAAAGTCACCACTAGAGGGGCTTTTTAAAGCATACCAGCCTTGTCACCAAGTGTTCTCTGGAGGTGTCCTCAGCTGCCTTTCATGCAAAGAGAGGTTTGTGACATGTTTCAACAATTAAGATAAATTCACAGGTTTTGGCTGACTCAATGGAATACGTTCTGGTTTCATTTTATCCCTGGCTGTTAACTTTTGTGCCTGCTAGTGAGAGTGCTGTTGTGTATACTGGTATATATTGATTTGACTGGACTTTGGGGGCCTGGGGGTGTTACAAATCTCTCACCTTTGTCCAAGCTGGAAGTACTTGCCAAATCTTTGACCAGTGCTTTAGAGCATCCTGACCTTGTGTTTGGCTCCAGTTCAGTTTTGTGATATGTGTACACCAAAGTGATTCATCATTTGGCAAAGAGTTCTGGCAGAATGTTAAGTAAAGCTGTAGTAAATACACAACTACTTTTTTAGCTGGAAAAGCAATTTGCTGTAAGAGATTCACTGCACTTCAGTTCCAGGGTTCCAGCTAGAAACTCATCATTATGTGTTTTCTTCTATAGAGAATGCCTCTGTGAGTTAACAACCACTGCTTTTTCTGTTACAGTGTAACAGAGCAGTTCCAGGGGAAAGACATGGAGGTGGATAAATTCTAGCATAGTTCGCAAATAAAAATCTGGAACTTGCTATTCCTCACACATTCTTCAGCAGTCAACAATTACGTCTGTTTTCCCAGCTCTGTGAGCTCTTGTGCTGTACTTGTGGTTCTGGTGTCACTGTTCTGGCTCTTTAGCACCATCTCCCTTCACAAGAGAAAGTGTGTGCTGCTTTCTGAAGCTTTGGAGGTGTTGTGTCTGATGCCTTCTTTTCTGGTGTTTCAGGCAACAACAAACTTGGAGGACAGGATTTCAACCAGAGGTTGATGCTGTATCTGTATGATCAGCTCCGTCAGATGTACGGTTCTCCACCAACAAGAAAAGAAGAAATACATCGCCTCAGACAGGCTGTGGAAGCAGTCAAATTAAATTTGACTGTTCATGAGACAGCTACACTAAGGGTGTCATTGACTGTGCCAGAAGGGAAGCTTACAAAAGAACTTCCAAAAAGTGAGGTAAAAACAAACGCTGTGCTAGAAGGGAAGCCTTCGCAAGAAACAAAAGATCTGGAAAATCTTGCAGACACTTCAGAAGTAGAGAACAACTTTGTCCAAGTTGTGTTTGAAACAGAGATCTCTAGGAAGCTATTTGAGAAGTTAAATGAGGACCTTTTTGAGAAGATTCTTGTGCCCATTGAGCAGGTGTTGAAGGAAGGCCACCTACACAAAGCAGAAGTGGATGAAATTGTGTTAGTTGGAGGCTCCACCCGGATTCCTCAAATACGCAGAGTTATTCGGGATTTCTTTGGAAAGGAACCGAATACCTCTGTAGATCCTGATCTAGCAGTTGTAATGGGCGTAGCTATCCAAGCAGGAATTGTTGGTGGATCCTGGCCTCTCCAAGTCAGCGCTATAGAAATTCCCAATAAGCATTTACGGAAGACTAATTTTAACTGAATATAAACTCTTTCCCATTGCATTCCATCTCTCCAAAAGCATACTCTGATGGTGCATACTTACCTGGCTGGCAGTGGAGCCTAATCTTAGCCATATTAAATTCATTTTTTATCTATTCCAGTTAGGTGTTACTGGACACCTAACTCTGTTGAAGCTAGGTGTTACTTTAAAGGTACGAGTGGTCTTTTTGAACTTACAAAGTGTCCTGTGCTCGCTTATAGATTGGATCTTGGGTGAAAATGCTAGTGATGACACACTCACATTTTCTTGCTAAATTTTATTAGCAAACGCTGAAGAGGTGAATGTTTAAAATGCAAAGGGAGTGTGACCAAAGGTTAGAGGTAATGGGGTATGGTACTGTAGGTGTTCCCAGGCCCAATATATTTACTTTGAAAGAATGTGAAGCAGTGTTAACGCACATAGCAGTAGCAGTGTTGAGCTTAAATTTATTTATTACATTGAGTCATTTGAGCATTTAAGCACCTTTCTAAAAGGCATGTTGCAGCTTGAATGATCATTCACTTGGTTATTCTGCTGTTCATAACAGCACAAGGGTATTACTGAAGTCATGTGGCAAACTGTCTCCTGTTGCAGCCACACTGTGTTAAGAAACTTAGCTCTTGCTCGTGTGGGGTTGCGTAGCGTGTCTCCAAGGGCTGGCTTCCTGATCTGGCTTTGGTGGCTAGCATACAGGTGCTCTTGACGTACCACTGATGTTCTCCACAGAAAGCAATGGCATATCGCCAGCTAGTTATACCTCCTCTAGCCTTATTTGAAAACTGCAGTAATTTTCTGTACCTTAAAGCCACACCTGTATGTCTGTCTCCCCTTGAATTTGACCAACACAGATTTCATTGTTGTGCATCTACGAGTGTGTGGTGCCTCTCCCGGCAGTGCTGCCGGCTGTGCTGTTTTCGGGGACAAAGTGTGGGGCAGAAGGGACAGCCTGGATGAAGTCCAGTTCCTGTACTCTTAGGAAATGAAAATTCACCCAATTATTTCATACTTCCTATCTCTGGTTTAAGTTTGGCAGTATCCCCACTCTAAGCTGAGCATAGATCAGAGATTGTAGATGTCCTTTGGGGAAGGAAGCAGTGTATGTAACTCGGGATTTGAGGTAGCACCTCTTGAAACTTTATTTTAGGCAAATAGTTGCTACTCGGCTATCTAGCAAATGCACGGGGAGAAAAAGAAGTTAATGATCTGAAAAATAAATGAATTGGTGACAGTTCTGCTCCCTTTGGAGGGTTAAATCAATACTTAAAGGCTAGTTCAATTTCTTTATCTGTGTAGAACTTTCTAAAATGAAAGCACTTTATTCAGCTCAGGCTGGCTTCGACATCCATCAACCCAGTCTTAATCAGGTAAGCTCCAGTAACAGGTGGTTCTAAGCATTTTCTCGTATGCTCTAGAATCATTTTGCTTGTATTAAGCTTGCCAAGATAAAGTGTGGGGCTTAGATTTATTGTTTAACCTATGACTATATTAAAATAGGCTTATTATTCTCCTGGCAGTAGGCCTGATCTATGGCACTGCCATAAATCAATTGTGCCGATTCAGCTCTTTGCATAACTATTGTTTAAACATATCTTTGAAGTAATCCAATTAAAATACTCTTAAATTGAATCATAGTTGCACACAACCATTCCATCAGCATTGTTTAACTTCATAGAGGACTCCCAAAATATTGCTAGCATCTGTTTAATTTCCCTAAGTTGAAGGCCAGAGTGATTTTTCATTTACTTGAGGATTTTTTTCCTTTATACCTCTTTGAAAGTGACCCTGTCTCCAAGTCCACATGGAACTTCCAGTAACAGGGGATAACGTGTTAGAAAGAAAGCGTTGCACAATTAGAGACGGCAAGTGGTGAGGTCCTGAGGTGGATGTAAGTGCAACCCCAGAGCTGAAAAAGTGCCTCTCCAGTGGAATCATGGATGAGTGCCAATGCACAGCACAGTTCTTGTACGCAGTTGCTGTCTGGGGCCTTGTCTTGCAGATACAAATGTACGTATTTAGTTCAACGTGTATTCCAATGTCTTTGGAGTCACTGTGGCCTTCTGCCCTGCTGGAAATTCATCTCACAGTCTGCTGGAGCTACAGTAGGTCTTTAGTCTTCATTTTTTTAATGCACTGTTTAAAATGAGCAGACCTGTATGAAAATAGGACCACACCGCAGTGAAGTTAAACTATCGAAAGCTTTTTGCAGTTTCAGGACGCTTTAGGAGCGTGGGGGTAACTTTAAACTGTTAAACTCTCAATGCAAATAAATTAAGTGCTTCATTCCTTTTCTTTTGCATCCTTCTTCACTCTGCAGGAGTTAAATCTCCTTCAGTGTTAATCTGGGAATTGTAAGGGAAGGGTGAGCTGTTTACTTGTAAAAAAATTCACAGAGGGTATTTATTCAGATTTCTATACAGATTTTTTTGCTTAGAGAAGTTAACTGTACATTAGATATCTCACAATGCATCCTTATTTATTAAATAACTTTTCTGTTTTCTGTAATGAAGTTATTTATTTTGTATCTTTTTTTTTTAGTACTGTATTTTGGCACAAACCATCAAATTTTGAAGGTGAGTCCACTGTACTAAGTGGACATTTCTAGGTATGCACACGCACTGCTTATCAAAAGTTTCTCTTTAAATAAATCGATATTTTAAGGCTGAAATATTTCTACAAAGGATCCTTGGAATCAGAGTATGGTTGCCTGTGGTGTTCGGTGTGTAACAACTTTATATAGCCGAAGCTTGTTCTGTGAGTTGAAATTCTGGAAGTGTAAGATGCCTCACCAATTGTTTGTTCCTGAATTCAGTGCAGGTGATGAAATGTGTTTTATAAATAACCTTTTAGAATGTTTTTAATAAAAACAGTTTCTGCCCCTTGGACATGCCTTGTTTCCGTTTCTCTGGGAAATACTGTAACAGCAATATATGCTTACATCTTCCCCAAATTCCTTTGGAGGTTAGAGGATGAGGCTGTAATCCCTCAGCTTGCCAAGAGGTTGCTATATCCTGGCGTGACAGATCCCTGGGAAGTGACACAGAAGAATATTAGGAACTGGGGTGGGAGGGGAAAAACCCCTTTCTCCTCAAGCTGCAGTTTGGGGTGGAAGAAAGGAACCAAGAAGAAAAGTGCAGATTGGTACAAGGAAAAGCAAGGAATGACTGGGAGGAAGGAGGAGTCACCAACGGGGAGGGAAGCCCTGGAAAAAGGGAGTGACAATAACTCCTTGCTTCTGTTGGGAGTAGGAGCGGTTCCCACCCTTTGTGTCCTGCCTGCTGGATCACATGAGCTGGGGCAGGAACAGACCCTTCCTCAACAAGAAATTAAGATACTGCTTGATATTAATCAGGTGTCAATATTAAAGTAATTTAGCAGGGCTGTAGCCTGAAACTTTCACATACTTTGGGATCTTTTGGGGTTCTTTCTTATTCTGGGTTTTTTTAAGCAGTTGATGGGGATCTTAGTTTTTGAAGATAAGATTGTGTTGTTATTAAATTTGAAGAGTTTCAAGAACTGTAATAAAAATGGAAATGTGACATGATTAACTGGCGTTTTCAGTGAATGTACCTAACCTGTCCTCCTGCTGTAATTAGTACTGAGGTTTGCATAAAAACCTACTAGCAAAGAGAGAGCTGCACCTGACTCCATTTTGTTATGGAATTCTTCCACAATGGGATTTTGTAATGCTCAATTAGATACTTAAGAAGTGGATTTTAGTTATTTGAAATAATTTCTCAGTTATTCCAAAATCACAAGGTCAAAAAGAAAATTAAATGTGTCAAGTTTATTACCTCAAAAATTACCCAAGTACACATGCAAATATGCATAGCCTAAAAATCAGCGCCAAATGACATCTGCCTGTACATCCACACAATAAGCAATTTTCATTTTTTCTCAATCATAATAAGAATGCATTAACTAAATGGGCATGTCAGGGCAACTTAATTAAGTACTATTTTTTAATTAAAAACTGTGTGAACAGCAAGATTTATTTTCCAATCAGTCTTTACTACTGCAACAGGTAGAGTATGCCATGAAAATTACTGCTTCATTATGTTGTTCCAGTGCCAATATGATCAAAGTAAGAGATTGGTATAAAATCGGAAAGTTATTTTAAGAAACCTGATCAATATACCCAGATTGTAGTTGTAGTAAACAGCAGGGTTGTGAGGAGCTTTTGAGCAAGCTGATCTTTTTAAACATCAGGAACGCCACGTATCCTTCAAGTGTTTACTGAAGTAAGGAATTCTCGTCTTCATTAAGAATTCTTTCATTAGTTTTCTTTATCTTCTTATCCCAGCCTCTGCAACCATTTCAGAAAAGGCACCTTTTTGTTGTAACGAATTATGTGGTGTATCATATTCTAGAATCCTTCCTGCATCCAGAACAAGCACTCTACAATGCAAAACTCTACAGTATAGTCCATTTACTCTACAGAATTAAGTGGTCTTAATAGTAGCTTATACCTGTACATCAGCAGGAAAAATATTAAATTAATTCTGTAGTTAGAAGGGGAAACAGAACACAGGTTATCAATATTTAATTAATATTGATGCTTAAGTCTTTTGTGGTTCCTTGGATTGTACAGATACAAAGACATCAAGATTAAAAGTGTTGGAGTATAAAAATTTAGTAAGTCTGAAAATTGATTCATTTAAAGGAAGTTATTTATTTTTAAAATGGCTTAAAAGTTACTTACATCTCTGAATCCATGATTGTATGTGTCTCAGTTTAAATGGTCAGGGTGAGGCACAACCCAGAGATCAGAATTGCTCTCTGCTACTCCCCTCCACCCTCCCAGGGGAAGATAAAAGGGGAATAAGGAAATGAGACTTAAAGGTTGGAAGTTAAAACTGGAACAGGTTTAATGAAATGGGGAAGGGAAAGTATCAGGTGGGGAGAGGAACAATATACACAAGTATATACAAACTCGATTCCGATGATTGCCAGTGTAAGTTCCTGAAAGTCCCTCATGGCAAAGCCGATGCAGGGAGAAGGGTCCAAAGCTCTTCCCAGTACCCGATGGGTTCAGATTCTGCAGAGCACGTGGTGAGCTGATGACCAAGGGAAGGATTCCTTCTCTCTCTGGGACATCTCCATGTGGCAAGAAGGCAAGAAAAAGAAGAGTAGGAAAAAGGGGAGAACTTGCTGTTTTCCTGGGTTTTTATAGAGTTTGGCAGGCACTGGGAGGGAATATGGCTACCTTGGTTTTCCACCCCCCGGACCCATTTTCACAAAGTGTTCTAAACTCCATCCCCTCTCTGGGTCCTCGCACTAATAACATAAAATTTTGCCTGTGGCTCCCCAAACTGTAACAGTATGTGACCTGTGGGCTTAATATTGTGCAGTTGTAAAGTTCTCTTTTGCTGGTGGACTGCACCAAGTTATCTGTTTCCATGTCAGCAGAAGCTGTTGCCTCACCTAAGAGCAGGATTTTTGTCTTTTGTAGCAAAACACGAGCCAGTTGTTTCTGCCCAACCCTGTTATAAAGACGTTTGAGAAGATCAGGTCAGGAACATTGAGGAAGGTGAGAACAATGTAAAGCCAAGATTACTGTGGAGCTTATCTGTTCAGTCTTTCTTACTTGTAAAAAGAGTAGTGAAACAGATTCACCTTGTTTTGAAGTTTACTTCTTGCTCAGCATACCAATAATAGTTAAGGTGTGACTTTAAAACATCTGCGGCTAAACTTGGTAGCGTAAACCTAGTCTTGCCTTCAACTTCTGTATGCACATTACTGTAATGGGGACTCTGAATAAACCAGACTGAATGCTAAACCACTTTTTAATAATGTTGAGTGTAGAAGTTTGGACACTCCTGTATGTTACCCGTGGTGACACTTCCTCCAAAAAATGTCCAGTCAAAAAAATTCAAGTTGATACTCAGCACACTCCAGTGCCTGTGCTGCTGAAAGCTTCAGTATTTGTCTCCTAGACCTTAGAGTCCTTTTATTTCAAGTGTCACCCTCCCTACATACCTATGGGTTAATGTTTTACAAGGAAAAACATTAGTTGCTTTGCCTAAGCAAATAAAGCAAAGGAATAACCTCTGTGCAGTTTTGCCTTCTTTCCACTTTAGATGTTTTTTTGTTTGTTTTGTTCTCTTTTGTTGGATTTTTTTTTATTTAAATAAATGAGCACTCTTCTACCCAAATTAATTAGGCAGTGCATGAATTGTCCCTCCCTGCCGCCCCTCATCCCCCAAGTCCTTTACATCTACTCATATAATTATGCTGAAAATAGTCTACTTTCTTGGCTTCCCTGCAGCACAGGCCATAGGACTTTATACAGTTGTGACGAGTTGGCCACCCCAAATGAAATTTAAATCAAATTAAACCAGTAAATATTTTCCAAAAACACTTCAAGCATATTATGGTAAAATGTTTTCTCTTAAGCTTTGATCATTATCAGCTGAAATATTAGCCATAAAACCTTAGTTTATTTCAAATAACTTACTTTCTATCATTACAACCTAACAAAAAATCCAAAACCCTTATTAGTTGTGGCATTACCTTTATTCCATGTAACATTTCACTTAGTAGCTTGACTTGTTGATCTGAATACCACATTTGGCTTTTCTGGTTAAAAGACAGCAATTATTTCCATTTTTCAATGAGCAAAAAAATGCGGGCAGTAAAAAAATACAGTGTACTGTAGGCAATAAATACCTTTTATGCTATTTTTACCTCGCAGAAAAACATACTAGCACTGCAGTTATACCATTTTCAGTTATATATGTAGTAAAAAATGTAATTAAGTAGGATAAAGAATTAAATACATAAAAATAACATTTCCCCCTAAAATATCCTAAAGCATGCATTTCAAATTTTGTCCTTTTAATTTTTTTCGCATTGAATTAAAATCTTAACAAGCTTCCAGTTTCCAGGGTGTTCAGGAATGATAATATGGTTTTAATCTTCAAAATCATTAAGCAGATAAATACAGACTCAGTTACAATATGGTATAACGCTATATACACACATACATGAATATATATGTAACACTACATGGATATAAAACACTTTATACGTATATGTGTATATATACAGGAGTTAGGAAGAAAGTTTCCTCTGTTGCTGATTAATACATTACTATTGAAAGAACCAATCAAAGAAACACAAAAATTCTTCTCACTCCTATGCTATGGTCAGGCTCTTCTGCATCTCATATTTCTAAAATACTAATTAAGACCCTCCTTAATGTTTTGAGTCTTATTCATGTAAAACAAGTTGCAAACTTTTAGACAGAATTATTTTATTGTCCTTTTTATTTCTTCTCTCTCTCTCATATCACAATAGGGATCTACATGCATATGTAGTTGCTGCACCTCACCTGCAAAAGAGGTGAGAGGTTTTTTTGTTTTGTTTTTCTTTCCAATGTCTCTAAATTGTTATGACCTTAGAAAAGAATTAATGGAGACCTAGAGTCTTCACTGCATTTTGTACCATCAAAGGCAGAATAAGACAGAGACAAATAATTGCTTTCGTAGCAATGCAAAACTTAGGGTTGTATTTTTTTAGTAGTATTATTATATTTAGTATTTTTTTTCAGTGGTGTTCACAGAAATTGTCATAGTAAAAGGCCATAGAGTGCCAAGAGAACTGTATCCTCAGAGAAGCGGAAAAGAAGTCAGAACACATGCCGTACCTCTGAGGGAATTCCCATAATGTCAGAAGAATGTGCTAATTTGAATGAGCAGCTTAGCCTAAATGATAAAAGTGGAAAAGGGCCATAATCCTACAAAATCCCTCATTTAATGGAATTAACTCATGTAATGTGTAAAAACATAGCTGTTTCCTAAAGTGAGTCATACAGTAATTTTCACTAATACTAAAGTATTGTTTCAGTATAATGGAAATTTAGGTACCTGATCCAAATTCTAGTTTAGCTACCAAACATACAGCTTTCTTACTGCAGTTATGCTTCCCCCCTCCATGAAAAACAGCTGTGGCTTGGCATTGTTTATTTGGTTTGGGTTTAATTTAGATGTACCAATAGTATTTCTATACATGCATAATTTACCTCCCCCTTCGTTCTATATTATGACAACCTCTCCTTAATATGTTCATTTAAATATCTCACCTTCGGTCTTTTTACTTTGGCTGTAACGAGGGCACTTATAGGTATAACCAGAAGAAGCAGTGCAACACCTGCTAGGACTGAGAGGTGAAGTTGTTTCCAGAGAAAGATGACAGCCATGATGACCTGAAAAGGTGCTGACCCCCACAGGCTGATGTTTACAGTCAGCTCCATGAGTTGCTGAGCATCTCCTGACAGCAGGTTAACAATTCCCCTGGGTGTACAGCTTCATAGTGAGGAATTTGCTAATGTAAAGGCCTGCAACCAGAAAATACAGAGGTCACAAAAATCAACAATTTTGATGGGTTTAGCTGCCCAAGAGAAGCTAAAAGGACAATAATTAGAGCAAATCTGGATTCAGTGAAACAGACTTGAAACTCTTTATAGTAAATAAGCAGGACAACGTGGCGCAGAGAGGGCTCAGAAAGCCTCAGCTTAGATCCTCCAAGTTCAGGAACCAGCAACAGCAGGCTGCACAGCAAACACATGGATAACCTCAGCGTGGCAGGCAGATACCACAAGTCCCAGGTGTCTCAGGACCGACACCCAGACAAACACACACATACACTCTGTTAGTATCTCACATTTTTCCATTGGGTCACCTGCAACTCCTGCACGTAACAAGACAGTGCTGCAGCAACTTACTCCACCATCCATCCCATGTGCAAAGCACAACCTGACCTGGCATTCACTAATCAACTCTACCCGGAGAGAGGAAGAAGCTGTATCTCTACCCCATAGCTTGCCAGAAGACATGCCCACCCCAACTGGAGCCTCAATTCCCCTGTTCATGATCTGAGGTACTGATACACCTTGATATGTGACCTGAGAGAATGAATTCCTTTATTTAACTAATTTGCAAATTACAAGTAAAATTTTGTGTAGTGGTTCAGAAAATACCTGAGAAGTCTATGTCAAAAGACGTGTTTGACTCTCTTGAGAAAAGAGATTGTATTTTAAAGTAACAAAGACAGTAGTATATTTCAGATTTGGATTAATTTTTTGCTCCCTTAACTTGTGCTTAATAGTTAAATACTGGAGTAAAAATACCAGTATGCCATGTTCATTACAAGGTAAACTCAAGGTGCAGCACTGAGAAACAAGCTTCATCTCATATGCTACATGTTAACAGCATAGTAAACATTCTTCTGTTTTACGGGTCAGACAACTACTTCTACATTATTAGCACATGCATTTCTTATAGCTAATAATGCTGCCACCTCTGCATATATTATTAAAGGTGGGATAAATTATAGATAAGACTTCCACAGCAGTTAGCCATCTTTTAAACATCTGAAAAGCAACAAACCTACTGGGTATTCAACTCAACAGAAAATCAATTTCACTAAGATCAGGGGGGGAATTTCAGCCTCTGAAGGAGACAATATGGCAAACCTCAGCTTCTCATATTCACTAGTACTACGTAGTAAAAACAGTGATCACTTATACTCTTACTTTTTCCAGACATCCAGCCTTTTTCCCAGTTCATTCAGTAAATTTGGAAAATTAGCCCATTATCAAAATAGGAATAGTTCAGTTTCTACATATATCTCCATTATTATGTCTGTACAGGTGGCTGACAAAAGTATGTAATTTCAGGATTAGGGCTTTACAATAGAAATGCTGCTGAAATTCCAAATTATTATAAATAAATAATCATCAAATATAAAGTCAATCCGTTACCCTATCACCAGAATATAACAACCTGGGTTTTGATCATGCTAGTAAGCATACTGCCTTTTAACACCATGTGTTTATTTTAGGTTTTGTTTTGAAAGAAAAGTAGAAGAATAAATAATTACCTTTTTGTATATTAGGCCAACAACTGCATTTTTGATTTTGACTGCAGTGAGCATGTTGTTACACTGGTATAACTAATGGAGAAGAGTTTGTGTGAGAACTACAAAAACCAGGGCAATAGCATAGTGATATCCACTCCCAAATAAACTAGGATCATTTTCACTGACTATTATCATTGCTCTGAAAATGAAGGAAAATACATAATAAATTCTGTGCATCAAGTCAACAACAGACAATAAAAAGTTCAATGAACTGACATACTGGCAACTCATTTAAAGTCCATTTTGGATCCAGAAGGTCACAATGAAATACGATGTTGAAAAAAGGCAGGTCTTAGCTACATTTTCCAACTTGTTAGCTTAGAAACAATTCTCAAATCCTATTTTAGATGTGAATGTGCTAATGCTGGCTTCACTGAAAATGGAGTGCCAATAAAGAATGGCATAAAAGAAAAAAGAAAAAAAAATAGTAAGATACTTGTACTTGGAACGTTTGCAGCTACCAACCATGAAAGTGAGAGAGAAAAAAAATCTAGAGGAAAATTCCTATTTTGATGTTAGTAAACGGTTATCTTAAGTAACCAGCAACTGTGATGTCTTCAAACAGATTTTATGGTTAACAATTTTCTTCAGGATTACACTGATTCAGGGTATAGTTTGGAGGTTAACAATAATTCTGTTCATTAACTCTTTTATTTATAACACACGGGTATTTGATAAATTCCTAACATCTCTCTGGTAAGCACAATTTCTAAAAACCACTGCCATCAACCTCATGGTACCAAAAACACAGTAACAACAGAGTTATTGCAGTTTTCTATTAAATGCTGAAGCTGTAGATATTATTATATATTGAAGTGGGTTGTTTTTTAAAACAGAGATGGGAAAATATTGAAAAAAAGCAGGGGAGTTAAATAACTTGGTATGCCATTTTTCTTAACATTTTATTTTATATTTAAGTATATGAAATACATAAATCCAATATTGTAGAACTGAACTTCTACTGGTTTTGTCTCAGTCCTTTGGCTAAGTAATTCCCGGTCTCTTTGAGCTTTCCCTCATTAGATCATTTTCATATAACCACTGGGGCAGGAGGTGAACAGAATCTTTGCACATCTAAGCTGTTGCTTAGTTTGGTTTTGATATTGATAACCATTTCTCTTTATCATTACTGTTACTCTCTGAACATGAAATGAAACACATTAAAAACTTACTTCATTATTTGTGGTCTCATGAAAGGCAGAATGCCAGCTGTAGCTTTCAGAAATGCAACTTTAATCAATAAAAATGTAAATGTTTGCCATAATGGCAAAATCAAAGATGGTTTATGGAAACTTGTTTTCTTAAACAGTACTCTTTTGATGCAAGAAGCCTGCAAGATGACAAAATTATGTACAGAACTAAGAGAAAAAATATTTTTTAACTTTACTCACATTTACAAATATAAAATATGTAATATTAGAGTGTCCATCTAAAGCCATTGCTGTACTTATGATCTGAAAAAGCGCATTTCCTACATTTAGAAGAAAAGCTTTGAAGTAAGAAATTAAGTCTGCTTTTATTTAGTCTGGCTAGTAGTCTTTCAGGAAAGGATAAATATAATTTTAGGGTTGCCCCAATCATCCGTTAATATAATTAGAAAATAATTTAATCCTCAAATGATTATCACAGGTCAAAAACACTGTGTCAGAAAAACAGAGGTAAGCTTCAGCATAAAAGCATTATCATTTATAGCAGGCTTACAGCAACTTTATATTTAAGGTTGAATAAACCTTCTATTCTTTCAGAATATTTTTCAGTTGCCAAGTATCTGGTTTTTTTCAATTTGAATTTAGCTCAAACAATTGCAAATATTCTTACATAGGCTGAAAAACCGAAAGAGTTCGCCTTTCTTAATTATCACAGTGATGAGGACAGGATATTTTTTACAGATTACCTGAATAGTAAAAACAGTATCTGAAATAAAAATTATCCTTATTGAAAAATACTTTTGAATGCTTTGGTAGAAAGGGTTTTGGTGTGTATATCATTAGTGGAAGAAAGAGCAAATCTACAAGTAGAGAAGAAAAACAGTGAAGAGAGATGCAGTTAAGGTCAGACTCTGCAGGAGCCCTCTTCTCAATAAGAACTTCTCAATAAGCCATTAAAGAACAAAAGCTGCACTCTTACTGGACTTCTAGGTTAGGTTCTCTCTCCTGTTAACTTCCTAACACTACAGAGCTCCCAGTGCACTTTAACTACAGCAACAAAACAATAACTGTGACTGAAACTGTCTAGGATTTACAGGAAAATCCCACATGATGACTTAAGCAAAAAAAATCCAAAATACCTGCAAAACTCAATATTGTTAAAATTAAAGAAGCCTGTTTTGTGTGTTCTGTAAACCAGAGAGTTTACTGATAAGCAAGCAGATAATAGACTTCTCTCCCTACCAGAAACACAGATGCAAAGATAAGACACAGGTAAATGGTCAAGTTCAGAGAGAACTTAGTTGGACAGTTTCGACAAAGATGGTAGTTAATCACCAAAGTCAGGGTAGATTCTGTATCACTTTAAGGGTCAAAATGTAAACTAAGAGGTAAGTTTGAATTTAAATAATTTAGAAAAATCCTACTGCCACACTAGAGATCACCGATCACAACGCTGAGTGGCCTTTGTGATCTACAAAATGTAGGTTGCTCAATAAACAACATGATTTTAGAAATCTCTAGCTTCTGTTCTCCTTAAGTTTAGAAAAGGATATTGCCCATTGCCAGAATTATAGCTACCATTAATCCTGTGGTAGATTTCTGGATTTCTTTTCTCCATTGCTTTTCAAAGTTAGGACACACACTGTATGGTGGATCACTTTCATTCTGTTCAAACAGGTCACCCCTTTTCAGTGGCTTCTTATAGCCTGTAGATATTAGTCAGAAAGAAAACAACAAATTTAGACAGCATGAAATACAGCAGACAAAACAAGTAGAACTACTAACTCAAAAAGCTAATGGTAGAATTTATTGTATATAAATAAACTATAATCAAAGTAATATATGTAATCCTATTAGGCTAAAGACTAAATAGTGGAACATACTTACAGTCACCGCAAATGCACTGAATTTCACCTGAAGTCAGAAGATCTCAAGCACGTTGTCACATCCAAACAGCAAATTAAAAGGAAACTTTGTCCCTCAGAATCTGTCTACATTTCTGATCCCATATTTCTTTATAGGAAAATATACTATTTCATAAACAAGCGTGTGTAGTACCATAACCCACTTACTGCTGTGATCTGGAATTAAATACCTTTTCTACACATGACTGCATTATCATAGAATCATTTAGACTGGAAAAGATCCTTAAGGTCATCGAGCCCAACTGTAAACCTAACACTGCCAATTCCACCACTAAACCATGTCCCTGAGCGCCATGTCCACACATACCTCCAGGGATGGTGACTCATTATGTTGTGACTCATCTTTAATGAAGGTAACAACATTAAACTTTACCGGGTTTCAGCACAAGTACCATGGAAGTTTCCTTACAGCAGATCTTCAGCTGTTGAAATTTTGTTTTAACGAAGTGCTTTTACCCATTTAAGTGTCAACAAAAACTAAAACTGGTCTTAAAAATGGCAAAATAGAGCTGATGATTACACTGAACCTAAATGAACTCTGAAAGAAAAATAGATGATTTGGAATTTTTGACAAGCACGCCAGATTTATGACAACTCAAAACAAATCACCCCATAACATTTCTGAGGTGGGGAAAATGCAAAAGGATTAATATTGTCAATGTTCTCAAGCTTAAAGGAAGTCCCAAACACCTAGGAACCAACAAAAGACACATGCACAGGCACTGGAGTGTGTGTCCTGGCAGTGGTAGCTCTAACGCTTTCAGGCTGGCAGGGATTTCCCTCCCCGAGGGTTTCAACACAAATGTCTGTCTTCTCTAGTGCGCATTTCCAAGGTATCATTCCTGCGCCAGTCTGTCCCAGTGCTGGGCTGGGGACTAACACGTGCACCACCGTACTTACCGCGTTTTATGGAGGTTGTAAAATTCTGGTGAGGGTGGACCTCAGTATACCCAAGGGCCACCTAAACATCTACTGGAGCTGTAACATTAATACAAAGTGGATTTGCCTTACACTTGATAAATTCAGGCAAGAATAACACAACTTCTCACTAAAAGCTTCAGCTTCTGGGACAGATGAGGAAGGCAGATCAACCGGTACTCGAGCGGGAACTGTTCTGTAAGAATTCTGCATTACTCATCTCAATGCTCAAACTCACTGCTGCTGGAGGTTACATAGAAATACCACATGCCTTCCTTGCCACAACTTCCAGATTGCCTGAATCCTAAAGAAGCACAACGTAGCATTGTGGGTTTATTAAGTAAGCATTTGAGGCTTCCTCATTTAGACTTCCAGCACCTAGGGCAACTATGTGTTAACCATAATTTATTGTATTTGCTTGTGACTGGAAAGAGGGAACATATCTAATGTTCACAATATTAGTTTAATTGCATCTAGTTGTTTCATTGCTAAATAAGCTCTCCCTGAGCAGAACTGAAACACTTTCTTTTTTTCCCGTCTCTTGCTAAACACTGTGGAACTGGTTAAAAAACACAAAGGATAGCATAACTTGAACATCTGGGTGAACACTGTGACATAATGAACACATAAATGTCACACGGGAGCGCTGCATTCAGTACACTGCATAACTTTCTAGAAAAGCTGAAAATTTGTATTTATGGTGCAGAATGTAAGGGCTAGTAAAAACCAAAGCTACTCTGAGACTCTGGTGAACTAACTTCAACAGGGCCAGAGTTTAATCAAATACTTTGAATCCTTGAAGCAATCTGATTGTTTTGTCTCAGCTTACTAATATCAAACCATTTTCAGTTTTTCCTTAAAATTAACAGTATTGAATAAAGTAAGAAACAGTTACAATACTCTTAAAATGGTTTTTTTTTTAACCTTTAGATTTTTTAGGTGTAAATGTTCAACTCAAATGATTTTTAAAAAAGAAAAAATGTTAAAAATGAGTGATGGTCACAAGACATAATACATGAAATTCTTTGAAATAACATCTGAATTATTACATGACAGGAAGCTGCAGGACTTGATAAGAGTTGAGCTTTCAGTTCCTGTTTTTGAGTGGAAAATTTCCCAAGAAGCGGAGGGACTCAATTGGTGTTTATGAGCACGTGATCTACTGCAGTAACATGCAGCCTGCCAGAAAAGAGGGAGGAAAACGAGCACGAAATTGGCTACTTGAAAAATACCTTAAATGTACCACTGAACATTTGTTCCTGGAGATCTAGCAAATCACTACATGGAGTATAAAGGAAACCTTACTTTAATTTTTTCTATTGCCAAACTTTACACAGACAGATAATTAAAAAAGCATATCCTAATTTGGCCTTTTATATCCTGTTGTCTAAAAATATTGTCTATGGTGCTTCTGTGAGCATCAACAAGCAGTTTATTAAATTCTCACCTTCTAAATCAGGAATATGTTAATTTACTGAAGAAAAAAGCATTCTCTTCAGGGCTACATTTCTGCTTAAAAAAGAAAAAAGTATCAATATTACTTGAAAGACTGAAGAAAAAAATGATTTTGTATGTTGGTTTTGGTTTTTTTTTCTTTTATTAAAAGTAGTTTTTAGGAGCTATTTAATTCTGAGCTATAGTAAGGTCTATGCTTACACTTCTTTGTGTTACCTTCTCCTACAAATACACTCTAACACAAGTATGAAGAGTGAAAGAGATCTACACTTTCGTGATGTACTAGAACAACTCAGCTTCCTGTAAGAGGATACAAACCACCACTTTAGCTTGATTTTACACATACCCTAGAGTATGATCTCACCGACAGTGAAGAATAGGAGTTGGACTCAATGACCTTTATGGGTCCTTTCCAACTTGAGATGTTCTATGATTTTATGTCCAAGACCAGCAAACTTTCCTTAAATTTTTGATAGTTAGAATCCTGCAGTGTTTTTCCCCCATTTCAAAGCCCAGCTATTGGAAGTCTTCAACCTCCTGCCAACACCTAAAGGACAGCAAACTCAGACCCTGAGAGGTGAACTACTACTAATGTGTGCTGTACATATAAATTAGAAGAACTTGTGCACTGCTGACAGTTTCATAAGCCATTGGAGATCACGGGATTGGTGAAGGTGGAAGGGATCACAGTGGGTCACCTGGTTCCACCTCCCTGCCCAGCAGGGTCAGCCTAGAGCACGCAGCACAGGGCTGCATCCAGATGTCCGGATGTTTAACAGACAAAAACAAGTATGAACTTTCCCACACTTGTGGAGGAATGTGCATCTGCACCCCAGAGTGACTTCAGCACACCTCGGGAGTACATTCTGCTCCCTCTGTAATTATCAGTTTACAATCATTCCTATCCAGAGGTGCAGTTACAGTTATTTTCGGCAGGCGGTGTAAAATGCCACCCAGCAACAATGCATGCTGCGAACGCTCCGCGATCCTGCGTGTTTTCCACAGCAGTTCTCCTTGTGCTTCCCGTGGAAGCTGAACGGTTAAATGATGCTCCAATACACGAGTGTGCACCCGAGGCGTGTGCAAACACACCTGCTGGTGCCTCCCCTCCTTCCCTAGCTCACACACCTGGGGCATCCCCTCCTTCCCTAGCTCACACACCTGGGGCATCCCCTCCTTCCCTAGCTCACACACCTGGTGCATGCCCTCCTTCCCTAGCTCACACACCTGGGGCATCCCCTCCATCCACAGATAACACACCTGGCCCATCTCCCCCCGCACTGCCGGGTGTCCGCGGTTGCCACCCCAGTCACCATTTACCCCCACTCAGAACTCTTCATTTGAGCTACTGCCTTTACTGCTGAAGAGCACCGCGGGAGCCGCCCCGCTCCCTGCTCGGGGGGCGCTCCGAGGGGCCGCCCCGGGCAGCCGCCGGGCCCCGTTAGCGCCCCCCTGCGGGGAGAGGCGGAGGCGGCTCAGGGCNCTCCCCCGCAGCTCGGACCCGGCGGGGCCCGCCCGGTTTCCCCAGCCCCAGCGGTCGCTCTGGCGTCTGCGGGGAATGCCCTTGGTGCCCTGAGCCTGTCCCCTTGGTGTCACCAATGACCGTGTCCTACTGCTGGGCAGCATCCAGGCAAACTGAGCGGGCAGGAGAGGGGACAGCCCGTGGTGGGGGGTGTGCATCCATCCTGTGGCTACACGTATAGAAAGCCTTTCTTTTTTTTAGTATAGCAGCTCCTGCCTGGGTGTGTGCTCCCAGCGGTTTCCTAGCGCACCGGGAGATGACAAATGCCAGCCGTGCCTTCGGAGCCGGGCCCGCAGGGCGAGCTGCCCCAGGACACCGGCTGTCTGCCCCCGGAGCACTGCAGCACCACGCTAAATAGCTGGGAATTGAGTGTTTTGCTTTCTCGTACAAAAGGATCTCAGAAGGGTTTCACCTGTACTCGGTGCTGTGTAAGGCAACGCCTCCATACCTGTCTGCGGGCTGGGGGTGGCAGCTGTGAAGGACAGAAAATAGGTCACTGGACTGCTTCCATGAATCATGATACGAGGTGGTTTATTCTTCCCCTGCTAAACAAGGGGAAAACTTTGCTTCTTAAGAGGTACTACTAACTCCACTGACTCATGACTTTGCGCTGTCAGTGAGATGAGATACTGACTGAATCTTTCATCTGTTCGTTACAACTAACATTTAGATTCCCCAATAAGGAAATAAAACACGTAGAGAGCAGCTTTATAGAAAGATGCATATATATGCATGTAGTTCCAGTCAGTGCAGAACTGCAGCCATAAGGTACATGCATTCCAGTATTGATACATACGTTAAGTCTTGCAGTTAGTGCAAATGCCCGTATTTTACCTCAAATTTACTAGTGGAAAAAACAGTTTCAATAAACATACAAGGTGATCCTAACTGAAAGTAACAACAGAGCTAAATCAGAGAAGAGAAAAAGTGATAGGTGTTAATGCTTCACTGGTGAGTGCACTTCTGATGTGACACTTAGAACTTCCAGCCCGCTCACTTCTTCAGCAGCTCCAGAAAGTTCTCACACCATTCACAAAAACACATTCTGTAACTGATGGAAGTAATACATATGCTTCATGAGTGGCTGAAATTATGTATTTTCATAAAGTTTCTACATTAGTGAAATAATAGCATTCTTGGAGGAGGTTAGGAACCAACTACTTTTTTTCCTTCCTTAGGAAAGCTTTATCTTCTTAAATGTTTCTTATTCCTCTTTAAATAGGTTGAGATTAAATAAAGTCTCAGTATATACTTTATGCACAACACACTTCAAAGTTAATATGAATCTTGAACATTCCTTTTCTAATAAAGTGCAAAGCTGAAAGATTAAATTTCTCTCAAATAAAAATAGCAATTATACTTTTTAAAAAATGAGTCCAGTTACACAGTATTAACGCATCTTTTTCTTGGCTTTGCGCTTCTTGTATTTTTGGTCACGTTCCCTTTGCCTCATTTTGTCATCCTCAGTACTAGTGTCACTGTCACAACTTTGCTGTTCTCTCTTTCTTTTAGAGGTGCTTTCATCCACCTGGTGCACTTCACAGTCACTTGAATGTGGCAGGGCCAGTTCAAAAGAACTCTGTGCAGACTTATAATTGGCAGCTTGATTCTGATAGGGAGAAAAGGATAAATTTGAAGGCAGTGGCGGAGTCAGCTGATAGTAAGGAAACTGTTGGCCCACTGGACTCTGAACTGTGTACTGCTGTGCTAAGAAATGGTTTGTCTAGAAAAACAGAAACTTGAGTTGTTAACACTGTAAAGAGGAAGTTCTGAAGTTCAGTTTTGCATGCATTACAGCTTATACAATGAAAATACTGATAGATTCTAAAATAACATAACACAACGTTTGAGAATAAAGCTTATATATTTTATTACATCTAGTGCAGTTGGAAAAAGTAGACAATTTTGTCACAGCGAAGTTAGAACAGTCTTGTGATCCGATTGAAGACTAAACCACAGTTAGTCCTTGTGTAAGGTAATCAAACATGGCATTCCCTTCGTTCCTTCATTTATGTATATTATAAACATCTGTAACTGCAGTGCCTATTGTTAATGTAAAGACATGCACATCTGACTGGCAGTAACCAGAAAAATGACGGGGAGCATGTCTGAGTATGTCATATGTGCACGCAGACTCCGGGTGAGAAACCTGCTGGGCTCACCCAAATAAAGGTGAGGCAGATGCGTGAAGGTGTACATGTGATGAGATCTGCTAAAGCTGCAACAAACTGTCCTTGGAGACATACTGCAACACCAGTCCTTTCAGCAAACAAAAATGGGGTGAAGTTGGTTGTGTGTGCTCATCTGCCGAGTTCAGCCTCTCAGTGCTTACACACTGCACTGTTACTGAGGAGTGGGTTCACTGGTGAGCACAGCAGGGGGGGCAGTAGGCTCCCGAGCCTTCCAACCAGAGTGGAGGGGATGGGAAAGTCTGTGCAAGCACCAGCTCTTCTGAGGGCACAGCCTGGGAAGAGGGGAGGCAGGCCACCACCACATCTGTGCAACAGGGAACAGAAACTCTCTTTTCCTACTTAGATTGCTGCTGGCAAGAGTAATCGATCCAGACTTCACCCCTTGTACAGTTACAAAGGGCTGGCTGTTCCCCAGCCAGGCTGGGTGGCAGCAGTACTGTCCATAGGTGGTACCTCACATTACACGCTGGGTTTCTTCAGTTCTACTGATCCACACTCATCAGATTCAGAAGCTCCATGATGTGTTTGGTGAGTAGGGTTTGGCTTACAGTCTGCCATCTGAAGAGACCTTGCTTTGTGGAGTATCTCAGACAAAAGAGATGAGGAGAAGAATGGCCTGGCACCCCAGAGTCTGTTAGAGGGGAAGTGGAACATGGGTTCTCACTGTCTACTGCTGTGAAAGTAAATCATGAATGTGAGAACTGTGGGGGCATGGAAAGCTGCAGGCCAGAAACGCTCAAACTGTTGTGGCCCTAACTTGGGCAGTGGCGATTTGTTGGGCAGCTTTTAGGTTTGGTTTTGGGACACATCAAACTTCTGCTGGGCATTTCTGAATTGAGCAGGAAAGCTAAGAGGTTCCCTGACTGAATTAGCTGTATATGAAGAAGCTACTGCTTGCACAGTTGTAATTTTACTAGGTTAGCTTGTCTCACAATGGGGATTTGATTTGGAACACAGTACAGGAGAGACCTCCACGTGTAGACTTTGACACTTTCAGTCTCACTAAACTATATACCTTCAAGACATTGCTGCAGTAAGAAAACAGCTTGGTTTGGCAGATCCTCTGTTATCATAGTACCCTTAAGTGCCAAAACAAACAGACCTAATGGCATCAAAGATAGCAGTCTAAAACAAATTTTTAGACATTAAATAAGCACTATTGTTTGCAGAAATGCAGAATACATTAAACTTCATAAACAAGCTCCCAACTTTTTAACTTTTAACATAACTCACCATCTTTTGAAAGCCTAAATATTCATGAGGTAAACTATTGTTCACTGGAAAAGGAGTAACAGGAAATGGAGGATTTCCATAAGGCTCTTGACACCTAGGAAAAACAAACATACACAGACTAGACATCCACCACATACTGCTCACCAAAGTGCTGAGACTTATCTCTTGGGCTATAATGAGAATATCCAAGAGAAGAACTGAGATATTAACAACTGGACTTCCATGAAAAAAATAATAAAATAAGGAAAATACACTCAAAGGCTCAATTAATGAGTAATCCTCACATGTACTTAAGTGCAGATGCACAAGACTTCTCAACTTCCCTATGGGAGTTAAGCTTCCATAGAGAGTCCTGTCACATTTATAAATAAAAATGCTGAAATACTGAAAAATACTGAAACTGGGGTGTTCTCACTTCCATTATAACAGGTTTATAGCTATGCATCCATATGTGCATGACAGCTGCTTGTACATATATACACAAAAAATACAAACTCAGTGGGGTTTAAAAAATATTATTTCCACTGTCAGATCTCCCCTCTGCCCCCCTAAAAACCGCAAACTCTGTTAGCACAAACACCATATTTCAGTACTTTCTCATGGTCCTGTACTTACAGAAAAAAATAAAGAACGGAAAATTCAAACTAACCGAACCTCTGGTAAGCTAAACAATCAAATATTAAAATTAACTACAGCCCATTGCAAGTCATCAGTAAAGATGCAATTAAAGCATGCAACAGCTATGAATGTGATGAAAAATAATGAAAAAACTAAAAATTGCTCTGCCACATCAACAGATTTTCTTAAGATTTTTTTAAAAATTATAATAATACAGTTCATTCAGAGGTGATCTTTGTTACCTATACGAAGGTGAATATAAGTCAATAAAGTTCTCAAAACCATGTGTAGGGCTGTTTAGTTCTGATGAGTAAGAACTCCCTGTAAATAAGATGAGAGCACAATGACTATTCAGTTACGACTATTCAATTACCAAGTTAAAAACACAGAATGCGTTTGTGTCATCTATAGTGTGCTAGTATATCTAAGGCAGAATGTAAAGGTAAGGTGGTATTTTATGGCAGATAACCTATAGCATCGTTTTACTGCTTGAAAATGTTCATTTATCACTTATTCACTTACAAAAGCATAAATCAGGGCTGTTGAAGTAATCAAGAATAGAATAATTCCCATTCAGTTACAGACACAGGAGATGCTTCTGATTTTAGGAACCTCAACCATTCTGCTTAAACCCAGCAACTGCTCTGTACAGGCACTGAATAAAGGAGTGGCACAGTGCGTAGTGGGAATGAGCCCTCAATATTTGGGTTGCAAGCACTAGGTGGTTTACTTTCATAAACATAAAATGAAGAATGCAACTCTGATTTGACTATACTCTTCAAGCTACTTCCACTTAAAACAGCAGCTCTGATAACTCTGTGGTTTTAGTACAAAAGCTATCAAACAGTTTGACAGTTGCTGCACTTACTGAATGAACTTTTCCTGCCAGACTGCAAGTTAAACTCACACCTTGACTCCTAAATGTAATCTGGCAGAAAACCAGTGTTGCTACGTTTTCCATACAGTGTGGTCTGAGCTGGCTTGCAAGTTACTGTATTCTCTTAGTACAAAAAATACAAAGCCTGAATCCTTCCCTATGCAAAACCCACAAGATGTTTTTTTCTTAAAAAAAATGGACTAATTTGTTCTGACTATAAATTGACATCCTTGTAAAAGACTGTAAGATTCAAAAATAGTCATTAAAAACCAAAAAAATTACAAAGACTTCATAATTAAGACTACTAAACGTACCAAACCGATACTGTACTTTAATTGGTCTTCCATACAAACGTATTCCGTTCAGCAAAGCTATTGCATAAGGCACCGATTCTTTGTGCTTAAAGCAGACAAATCCAAAAGACTTAGGTTTTCCTTCCTTGTCCTTGCAAATCGTCACTTTGGTTAATGGTCCAGCCTGAAAGAAATTTGTATTATTTTCTCACAAAATTAACAGAGATTTACACCTCATTCTGTTTTTATAATGATGTTTATTTTGCTATAGTCAGAAACAGTGTAAGCCCTTCAGTATAAAATCTCCACTTACTGAAAATGTCTCCTCGCATTCCCCAAGCTCAAATCTTGAGCCTCCACAAATCATAAAATCACAGAATGGTTTGGGTTGGAAGGGACCTTAAAGATCACCCAGTTCCAATCCCCCTGCCATGGGCAGGGACATCTCCCACCAGGCCAGGTTGCTCCAAGCCCCATCCAACCTGGTCTTGAACACTTCCAGGGAGGGGGCAGACACAGCCTCCCTGGGTAACGTATCCCAGTGTCACCACCATCACTGTAAAGAATTTTCCTAATATCCAGTCAAAATCTTCCTTTAGTTTGAAACTGTTCCCCCTCATCCTATCACTACCTGCCCTCGTAAAAGTCCCTCTCCAGCTTTCCTGTAGGCCCTTTCAGGCACTGGAAGGCTGCTATGAGGTCTCCCCCAAGCCTTCTCTTCTCCAGACTGAACAACCCTAACTCTCTCAGCCTGTCTTCCCAGGAGAGGTGCTTCAGCCCTCTGATCATCTTCGTGACCCTCCTCTGGACTCGCTCCAACAGCTCCATGTCCTTCTTATGTTGGGGACTCCAGAACTGGACACGGTACTCCAGGCAGGTTCTCACGAGAGTTTTCCATGTGCCTTAGCATAGTTTCCAGGAGGATCTGCTCCATGATCTTACCAGGCACAGAGGTGAGACTGACTGGCCTGTAGTCCCCAGCACTTCTTTCTTTCCTTTTTGAAAAATGGGGGTTATGTTTTTAGTTTCCAGTCTGTGGGAACTTCACCGGACTGCCACGACTTCTCAAATATGATGGATAGTGGCTTAGCAACTTGTTCCGCCAGTTCCCTCAGGACCCAAGGGTGTATCTCATCAGGTCCCATGGGCTTGTGCATTCAGGTTCCTTAGATGGTCTCGAACCTGATCTTTCCCTACCTGTAGCAGACCCCCACTATAACATCCCCTGTCCTCCCTTTAATCTTGACCCATAAGCTCTCCATCAGCTCCTCATCCATGCCTGGGTGGAGCTCCATGCACTCCAGCTGGTTGCTGACATAGAGGGCAACACCTCCTTCTTCTCTTCCCTGCCTGTCCTTCCTAAAGAGCTTCTATCCTTCCATTCCAAATCTCCAGTCATTGGAGCCATCCCACCACATCTCCGCAAATCCAATAATATCATGGCCCTGCAGGCACAGCACGTCTCTAACTCCTCCTGTTTATTCCCCATGCTGTGTGCACTTCCATAGAGCCATTTCAGTTGGGCCCCGATAAAGCTGACTTAGTGGCCAGAGTAGCTGGAATTCCTTTGAGGCCCTTGCTTCCCCCCCATCCCTCTAACCTTGGCGTGTCTTCTCCCAGCTTTTCACAGGGAAGCCTGGTGTTATCCCCGTCCCCCTTCAAATCTATTTTAAACCCCTGTCACTGAGCCTCGCAAGCTTCTGTGCAAACACCCTCCTCCCCTTTGAGAAAGCTGAGTGCCATCTGACACCAGCAAGCCTGGTGCCCTCTGGGCCATCCCATGTAGGCCAATGTTAAAAGGGGACCAAGCATCAGTCCATGGGTGATGTTCAGTCTTTAATAATCAGATCTTTTGATTATTTTTAAAATATTAATACCGATAGTAGCTGCTGCAAGGGGGAAGACTAATTTACTTACTTACAAGTTATCTTTTAAGTTATTTTATGTGTGTACAGATGTCAGTACAATTATTACAGGTTTTTTGCACAGCTATCGTAACAAAGCAAATTGGTAACATCACCTATGTAAAAGTGACCGACTCCATTAATATGATTCTATTTTAGTCTTGCTTAAATTCTTAAAAAGGGCACTGTGAGAAAGCAAACCTGAACAGAGTGCCTCTGGAATAGTGCCTCTGGAACTGCCCCAAAAGAGATTTCTGTACTGCCTAAGCCTCCTCACAACTGCATGGCACGGAATCAGGAGACCTTATCTTTACACCAGAGATAACTTACTGCTTCTGGCACCCCCCAAAACCTCACCAACAACAAAATCCCAAACCACACCCCGTGGTTGAAATATCTTCATTGATTAGTTCCATCTCTGCCTACATGTACCATTTTAATCCTTACATAATACTTCTAGAACCAAATTAAAGCAGTGATATTCCATAAACACTGGCTCAACTTTCAAAGAAACTGTCATTTTCATAACAGGTATCAAAGATGAACTTTCTCTACACAAGACAGAACCAGTGTATTACTCACCATACTTACAGTTCCATATCAAAACAAACTATGCACCTGTATGGCTGATGTAGCAGAGTAGAAAGTGGCCAACAGCAGCCTCCTGCCACAGCCCAGGAGCATTAAGGATGCAGTAACTTAACTTTAGGAGGATATAAAATCCAGATGAGCAATGGAGTGCATGTAAGTTACAAGAAAAGCCATCGGTAAAAAAAAAATACTGAATGTCTAAATTACTGTAGTAGCTGGAAGAGTAATTGTTCTGAATCAAAAGCACTCATTGGCAGAACTGGCTCCCCTGCTATGACTAACACAGTGTGTACTTTCCAGTAAATGTCGCTCAGAAGTCATCTACAGCTTCAGGCAAACACAAGTTAACTCGTAACAGCTTTACAACAATTAAACTGCATAAACAGTTAAACATCCAAATAAACACACAGCATATGCTCAGATGAAAAAAATAAGCCATAGAAAATGATCTACTTTATTATTCTGCATTTCAACAACTGCTGTCAAACAGCAAATGTGCAGTTTGTCTGCTGGGAGCATCCAGTGGTGATGTGGAGCCACTTCCCTCATGGTAAGCTCCATGCTGTCAGACTGAGCATAGTGAGGATTCTCATCTGTGACAATAATGTCTGATTGCTGTATGCTTTTGCCAGCTGTGTATACACTAATCCTCAATTAAATAAGCTGCTTCTGCTGAAAAACAAACGCCTCCACCCTCCAACCCTGGTGAAAGTAGGAAAGTCATACAGAAAAACACAAAGGATCAAAAATAAGGTACTATTTTTTATTATTGGTGCAGAAAGTGATCAGGCTATACAGCGTTGGATACTACCTAGGTTGTCCTGTGCAGACCATCTTCAAAATGTTCATCTTGTCTTTCCAAATATCTTGAATTTTGCTGGCTTTTTTTGTTTCCTTTTGTTTTGTTTTTTTTTTTGTTGTTTTGTTTTGGGTTTTTTGAGGTTTGTTTGTTGTTTTTAAAGAAGGGATTTCAGTAAGATTCTGAACATGTTTATCTTCCTCAAGGTGGCTCCTTACCGCATTTTTGTCGTTCTGCACTACACTGCAGTTTTCAAAAAATTTACATATATCCATTCTTCTGATTATTATTTGCCTAATGAGGAGGATCTGGTTCTTCAAGAACTAGAAGCAACAAACTCAAGTCCTCTGCAGATCAGTCTTTTAAATATGTAGTCTTCCTGTTCATAAATAAAAATATTAATAGTTTAGAAGTAATAATAGATACTCGCTCATAATTTGATGGGGGAAAGCTACAAGTCAGGAGTGCATCTTTAGGACTACGCCATAGCAGGAATAGTGAACTCTGTACTTTCCAAGAGAGGACAATACTGCAATGAGAAACGTGCTGCTGCAGCAAGACAGAGAAACCAGAGTGAGAACAAGATGAAGAGAAGCAAAAAGGTAAGTGGGTGTTACTGGGATGACCTAAAGACCCAGAAAAAAGTCAGCAGTTGGAGGACTACTACAGATTATGCAGAGGAGTCATGCGAAACTGCATTCTGGGAGCATCCACTTATTTTTGTTACTTTTGTACCAGAATTTGGATGGTATTACTCACACCCCCTGGCAAGGTAAGCTTTCTTAACCTAATGCTTACGGTTAAACAGTAGACCTCTGTTTAGTATTGGAAACAGGTAGGAATACTGCATAGGAAATAAGGGCGGGGGGAAGAAGAAACAATTGTTTCTTAGTTAGTTTTAGGGAAAAGTTAAAAACAAAGTTAGGAAGAGATGGGAGCAGCTAAAACCCCAAAGGGCTAGAATACACCAGACAGAAAGGCCTTTCCACTCAAATGGGGTAGCACGCTGGCATCTTGCCTAGAAGACAAATACCAGATTAATCAGGGGAATAAAACTGGTGAGTAGAAATTGCTCTGATTAGCAAATGGAACAGCAAGAGACCAGATGGTTCTGCCCACCTCTTTTTCTGCACTCTTTATTTTGCAAACTCACGAGAAGGAAGCAAGGTCCATTCTGAGACCGGGGAAAATTACTGGATCGGTAGAAGCTGTCAGAGCCTGGGACCTTTCAGTTTGACAGAGGCTGACTGGACCTTGCCAGGAGGCAAAAAAAAAATGCAAACACACAAGACAAGCACACCATAAACAAATTCAGGAAAAGCCCATCATCAGCAGCTATTGTCAATCCATCTCCAAATTCCATGCTTGCATTAGTGATAATGATGCTCCCTCCTCTCCATAACCCACCCCCTCTTTCTCTTGCTGCTTTCAGGTTAATCAGCCTGGCTCGGCCAGAGCTGCTGTCAACTTGAGATCAAACCCTAAGCCCGGTCAGCACCGTAACCTCTCCTGTCTCTGCCGCGTTCTCTCCTTGGCACACCTTACTGCCAAAGAAAGAGAATTAAACTCAGCACTGAAGCAGGCCCAGCTACTTCGTGCTCTCCCAGCGCGCCCCTGCAGCCCCCAGGGATGTGATCCCGCCTTCCCGAGCACTGAACACGGACAGCTCCATGCCGAGGTCTGTCGGGGGTGGCAGCCCGGGCCCCCCTGCAGCTCCCCCCTCTGCCGCCCGCAGCCCGCTGGCAGTGCCGACCGCCCTCCGCACCTTCTCAGCTTTTACACCGATTTTCCTTAATCAGGTTACTGATCCGACACTTCCTGCTCCGAATATATTATGTTTAAAGTGTAAAAAGGGGGTTTTTCCTTGGGGATTTTGAAAACACCTCTGTGTTATAATTTCAGTGGCTCAGGAAGGCGGGGCCCACCCGCGGCACCGCGGCTGGCACAGCCCGCAGGAGGCACCGCCGCGCCGGGCCGGGGGGACGGGGACAGAGGCCGCTCGCAGCCGGGGCTGCCGG
>VZRW01005012.1:281033-322606 GCA_013398125.1 Aegotheles bennettii
CATCAGAACGATCAGAGAATGGTTTGGGTTAGAAGGGACCTTAAAGATCATCCATGGGCAGGGACCTGCCCATGGATGATCTTTAAGGTCCCTTCCAACCCCCTGCCATGGGCAGGGACACCTCCCACCAGGCCAGGATGCTCAAAGCCCCATCCAACCTGGCATTGAACACTGCCAGGGAGGGGGCAGCCACAGCCTCCCTGGGCAACCCCTGCCAGTGTCTCACCACCCTCACAGCAAAGAATTTCTTCCTAATATCCAATCTAGATCTACCCACCTTTAGTCTGAACCCATTTCCCCTCATCCTATCACTCCATGCCCTTGTAAAAAGTCCCTCTCCAGCTTTCCTGTAGCCCCTTCAGGTACTGGAAGGCTGCTATGAGGTCTCCCCAGAGCCTTCTCTTCCCCAGGCTGAACCACCCCAACTCTCTCAGCCTGTCTTCATAGCAGAGGTGCTCCAGCCCTCTGATCATCTTCGTGGCCCTTCCTCTGGACTGTCCCAAACAGCTCCATGTCCTTCTTGGGTTGGGGACTCATGAGTATGAAGAAGCATTGTGGTAGTTACTGATAAAAGACACATGTAAAGTGTCAGAAGTTGTCCATTTCTCAAGACTTACAAAGCACTGGCATATGGCTACTGTCTTTAAAGCAGAAGTTTTACCTGCTGCATAACCCACTGTTGCATGGTTGCTACAAACAGGCTTCAAGCCCCATACAGATGTTTAACATTCAGTGTATATTTTTAGTGTTATTTTACAAAGGAGCCCATTTTCAGAAGTCATCCTTACAACAGCAATGTGAAAAACATCATTAAATGATTTTATTTTCCCAAGCACAGATGGTGTGCCTTGCCTCGGTGCCCGTTATTTTCTAGTGAAGGGTTAGTTACTGACTGGTCAAGTCTAGTTAGAAAGGGATTGTCAATTTACAGGAATTACAAGCCCCAGTGCAGAATACATAATGAGTCTTAAATTTCTCCCAGCCAGTCAGGGTTTTTCCCTTTGTAATCTTTAGACATCTTTTTTTCGTATTTGAACATACTGCATTGCAAAAGCCAGGTGTGATTTTGTCTTGCCTGAAAAGGAGCAGCTCTCTTAAGCCAGCGGTTAGAGAGGAATTTTTTCGGAGAAGTGTCATGATTCGTAAGAGAAATGAGAATTGTTAGGAGAATTGTTATGAGAATGGGATTTCCCAAGGTTACGAAATCCTTGGGGGTAGAGAGAAGATTAGAAGGGGAAACGCATTTACATGTGACCACAGATCAGGATATCAAGGCTTGTGTAAGAATTCAATCTTAATCTTGAAAACCATGCGGTAATGTTTTTAGCTGTTACTTTATCAGAAACTTCTGGGGGTAAACTGAAATGTGAAAGTGCCATCCTGTTACCTGTGAATCAGTAATCTTGTACTGTAATAAAGTGAAGTTTTAAAGTATTTTTTTCAACTTGAAAACTCGGCCAATCTTGAGGGCTTTTTAACAGCTGGGGTACTGTGGGATCTTCCCAAAGCATCACGGTTCGCTCAAGAGGTGCAACTCCCCTGAGCACCGTGGGACACAGTCAGAGCACTGGAGAGGCTGTGCTGGCATCCTTCACTGGCACTTTCGGAGCAGTAACTGAATTCCAGCGTGAGAAGAAGTGTATCCTAGTGAGAAAAGCAGTGGACATAACAATATGCAGTGAAGTGGGATGGGTGGTGCCTGAAGTTCGAGGGTCTTACATCTGTTGGTGACGTTGTACCTGAAAGAGAGTCACCTTGAAGGATTTAACTGACAGTGGGGTGTCAGTAGAAACTACAGTGTACATACTAACAGTAGTTAAGGTTTATGGATTTCCAAGTGGCGTAAGTGCCACTGTAGGTGAACAAAGTCCCCTTGTCATAAGAGAGGGAGGTGAGACCAACAAGCACTGGTTCAGCATCCTGATTGATACCACAAACCTTCCTGGGCACTGATTTAGTAAAGGAGTCCTTTCCTGAGACTGATTTCAGAGGGCTTTAAAACTGTTTCATGGGTCATTATATCGACATGTGTAGCACAGTACTTTACTTACCTGTGAGCTGGGCTCATTGGTTTTCAGTTCAGGAGAGAACTTAGAATTTCCTTTCTTTTTCCCATTCATCTGTAAAAGAGCAAGCGCTTGTTTATTCACAGCTAGTGGCATCAGGTGTATGTAAAGTTGTGTAGTGAGATTTTCTTCCAAGATCAGGTGACTGGCCCTTGGATAATTGCAGCAGATACTTTACTAGGGCTACTACCAGGTTGTTTTCAGTGGTGTTGAGCTCTCCACGCCTTAACTTGTATCTGAACGTGTACTGCACACTGAGTGCATGCTGAGGCTGCCTAGCTCATGGCTGCCTGGGTGCACTGAGTTTTTATTGTAACAAAAGTCTATATTCAAAAGTAGACAGCGGAAAGAGCCAAACTGACACTATGCCATTGCTTGCTCTAGGTACTGTGTAATGTCAGTAAGGCTGTGCTTTTATAATACTAGTTGGACAAAGTGTCAAAGACGTGAGATGAAGAGGGAATGCAAAAGAACAAGGGCTGCCTTGGTGAACTTTACTGAGAATAGATTGACAAATTTGAGAAATGGAAGGAAAAAAGTAATAAGAGGTTACTGGTTAAGCCAAGTCAATTTTCAGATGAGTGGACATACTGTATCTTCTTCTCCTTGTGGCTGCATTCAAAGGGGGAAAGACTTTGAAGAGATTTCCTACAGGCTATCTGTTGCAGGGGCCTGTCCAGCACAGCTTTGTTGAGCTGCTCGGAATCATAAAGCCAGCTGAAGATACTGATCACTTAAAAGTAAATAATGAAACACACACCCTTATCTGTTGTGGATGGAAAAGACAGAGACCTAGACCTTCTGTTTAGGAGCACCATGAAGGATACGCTATGCAACAAAAACATTTCTGGGCTGTGTCTCTCTTATATTTGAGTCATTATGGTTTGGTTTTTTTCCCCTGCAGTGGAAATATCTGGGGGCCAGATATGAGCAAACTGAGCATCCAGACATCTCACCTCAAATCCACCTCATTGCCTCACCATGAACTCCCAGAAACTGAAGTTTGTCCTCTTGTATTTACCCAGTGAATTGGTTTATGAATACATGAGCTTCACAAAAATAAATGTTTCTTCATCTGTTTTGTATCTGGGGATACAGAGGGAATGAAGTTACATACCCAAAACACCCAGCAAGTTAGTGTCTGGCTGAGATTTGTGGGGCTCTAAGCTCCATCTCTCTCCCTTCCACAGACCTCCTCTGGATTTAGATTAGAGAATGACTCTTTGGAGAAAGCTCAGGAAATAATTTTGTACAAAAATAAACCATGGAGATACAGTTCTCAGGATTATTTTCAAGTTCTTACAGAAAAACCCTTCTGTCACTAGAATGAATTTTTATTCTAAGTTTCTTTTGCTGATCTGAGAGCCTCTAATTGCAGTAGGGTGGCACACTTAAAAAAAGACACACGGTGGGTCTCTAATGTGTTGTACCTCTAGTTACTCCACTAACCCACTCCACTAAGTCCATCCATGTAACAGAGCTGTGAGTAATAGTATCATTGATTGCTTACATGTAAATTTGCTGATAGCCAAAGAGAGAGGGAAATAGATTAAAAACCCGTCCCAACCCTTAAAGACCAGAAACCACCCTACCTACTGAAGTCATGCAATAGGAGGAGTCATGAATTGCAGAAGCTTTGCTTTCTGCTTCCTACTCTACATGTTACTTACTTCACGAGTGGCATTCGGTTAGGTTAGAAATCTAGCATACTGTAAGGAAACATTAGATTTGCCATTTGTCTGTGGATAGTACGTATTGCTTTTCTGTATTTCCACATGCTGAAATTGTGTTTCTTCATCTGTTTCATATACTGGGTGAAATCAGGTAAGAACCATTAGCTTGTTCTTTGCGATGTAGTCTCTCAGCTTTATTCAAGCATAAAAAATGGATATTCCTTCATTTAAATTAGCCAAAAGATTAAATCTTGTGAATTATGCCTAATGGAGCAGACGATTAGTAAACATAATTTGTTCACTTTGAAACTGAGATGTAGGTTTTCATTTTAAAGTAAATAGAATGAAGCCTGATACTTTATCTCTGGCTGTACTTTGCACAGAGACACACTCAGGTATGTGCACTTTGTACTAAGTAAAGAGGTAATTGTGAAATATGTTTAACATATTGGCATACGCTTACTGTTTATTGCTGATTTGATAGATTGGCAGGTTTTCCAGTTGTGCTTTATGCTTTAAATAATGAAACTTAGTTACAAAAACGTCAGAGTGCACTTAAGATTTTCCCCTTTTCAACCACAGAAGACACTTACAATGCTAACAAATGTACACATGAAAGTTAAAATTGTGTATTAACTGAGTCAAACTGCATGTATAACTGCCCAGCACCTACCTGTATGTTCTGACAGTGCAGAACGGTGTATGTTAGTACGCCCACAAGCGTGCACAAAGGGCAGCTGGGTATTCCTTCCAGTAATCAGTCAGAAACAGGGGGTTGAAAAACTTCCCCTCAATGACTCCTTGCTAAACAATTCCAAGTATTTAGCCTATAAATCTATTTATGGTACTTACCTAGTTTCACAGAAAAGACATCATCTTTTTTTTCTCTATTTACTTAATAACTGCTGTCATTTCACAGCCATAAGTAAACAGGTTGTTTCCTTTTGACATTTCCCAGCTAGTAAATAGGTTTCATCAGTTAAAATAATTTCCTTGTGATAGATTTCTCAGTTCTATGGACCAGACTGTGCCTGTGTTTTATGTCACTGACGTTCCACTGGCTTTAGAAGAATTAGTTCTTATTTCTACCAATCAAATGATAAGAAATCAAAACATCTAAATGGATATGGAGGAACAATTCAACAATATCTTAGCATGACTCTTTTATACATTAGATATGTAGGAGTCAATTCTAAGGATTAGTGATTAAACTTGGATTTAAGAACAATCTTAGGCAAAAGTTGAAGCATTTCTTGTAGCTTTGAAGAGCAAAAATGTAATCAAGTGGCTGTTTATTATCGTTTAGCTTTGTATATGACATTTGTGTAATAGAATTTCTATTCTAGTTTTATTGTTGTATATCGTTATATGAAAACTAGAGATGAAATGCCACACATTCTATTAACACCTCAGTATCATGTCACATGTATGACATTTTACCAGGTTCTTGAATATTATTTTCATTAAATTCAAGGTAAGTGCAGGTGAACAGCTCTCAATTTCAGAACTTCTTGGCTAAGTCTCACCAATGGAACTGAGTTACCCTCCTGTGTCACTAGTTAGTTAATAACCTGTCCAGTAATTACAGTAAAAGTTATGTAAATTATTCAATGTCTAAATGAGGAGAACTGTGAAATCTATTTTGAAATATAGGTACTTCTAAATTTTCCCAGATGTAATAATGGCAGCTATTGTCATAAGATGATGATAGACATGAAACTTATGTCTGGCTGATTTGAGCCAGGAAGTTTCAGGCCATTTCTAACTCTCCGTAAGTTCAACCCTGCTCAGGTTTGCAAATATCCATTATTTTTTGTGATGTCCAGTCCAGAGGTGACTGCTCTAGTCATTGTAGATATATGGCTAGAGCAGTTCTCTAGGTGAATTACTGTGTTTACCACATCTTTGCTGCATATTAAGTGCTGCAATTCACATCGTTTAGCTTTGTTTAGATCTGCACTATAGCATCAAATACATTTTTCAGATACCTTGTAAACCCCCAGCACTTGCCCTTCGCAGCTTTATAAACCAGTGAGGGCTCTCTGTGCGTCTCAGTTGTGCAAATGTGGTGGATTTGGTTCTGACAACTAGCCACCTGCGGGAAAAAGGGAAAAGAGCTAGAACTGCCTCTCCTGTAACTCAAAAATTCTGAGAAATTCAGGTTACTTTTTTATTATTGTTAGAGGAACTGAGTAGGTGCTATTTCTCTTCCTACTTTTTGCTTTCTGTAAGTTTACTGACTCTTGTTTTACAATGTTGTTAATGACAGGAAGACAGAGAAAGGTGCCATCAAATATCAAACTAAAGCATTGTGTGAAGTAACACAGCCCACTATAAGTCAAGACATTGTCCCAGATCTCTTTGGCCATACACCAGCTAACACCATAGCGAAGGTGAAGAGGCCATACAGAAGAACTGTGACAGGCGTCACCGTTGTGCCCAGAATCCTGAAGTGTGAAGAATCCTATCCATACAATGTGACCACAGCAGCCAAAGGATACTTTCAAAAACATAAACTTTTGAGGTTGATAAGCACACAGGGGAGAAATTGAGTCTTTCTAGGCTCTTCTGAAAACCTCCATCTTCTTGTTGATCCTGACTGATCTACAGCTTAACCTTCTATACACAACTGTCTGAGTACAGAAATGCTGCATACTAGTTTTTCTTGTGCCACTACGTACATTGATCTTTCAGATTCTTGTTGTTTCAAACTCAGAACAGGACCCTTTGTTTCTTCTTTCTTTGTTTCTTGGTCATGGTATGCTTATGGTGATCCAAAACTAGGGAATGGTTCAGCATCGTCCCTGTAGTGTCAGTCAACTCTTTCTTGTTGCTAGATCAAACAATAAGGCCTAAGGATAACAACTTTGATACCCCGGCTGAAAGAGGAAGAAACCGCCACAACTGTTTTCCTGTTTCTACAACACACATTAGTTGTGAAAAAATTCTGAGAACCTAAATTTGATGGTTAAGCCTAGGATCTTATCAACACTGACTATTAATTTGTTATTACTGTGGAGAAAATGGATTGTTCAGGAACAATCAGAAATGTTAAATTTGTATTTGAAGTGTTCAGAGGAGCACAGTGGTACCTGCAGAAATGCCACTCTGCTCCTCGTTGTTCAATGCACATTCTGGCACCTCATCCCAAAGGTCTAGAGTGAAGAAAATGGAAATTCTTCACTTTTAGTGGAAATATGTGGACAGAGAAGCTAAGAGCTGGATTTCAGGTAGTCTAACTCATCAAATAAGTGTCTAACATTTTTATCTCTTTCAGATGAGGAGAAAAAATGTCCTGAATTTACAGATCTTAATATAGGCAATGCTTTGTCTGGAACAGAACTCGAAGTCCAGCTACTGCTATACACAAGAGAAAATCCAAATTGTTCCGAGAGACTCATTGAATATGATGTTACTGCATCTGAGTATCTTAATATCTCCAAGAAAATTGTCTTTGTTATTCATGGCTTCAGACCAACAGGTTCTCCACCAGCATGGCTAGGTGACATCAAGAAGCTTTTACTGTCTTCAGAGGATATTAATCTCATTATAGTTGATTGGAATCGTGGTGCTACAACTGTGAATTATATAACTGCTGTTGAGAACTGCAGAAAAGTTGCAGAAATACTGAAGAACTATGTTGACCAGATGCTGGTAAGGCAGAGAGTTGCGTCTGTTCTGACTAAGTTTAAATAGTGTCGTTTCGGTGGGAATGGATATTTAAAATGTGCCTAAAAAGGAGCCCAGTGAACAATATCAAATGACATTTCTTTACCAAAGTATTTATGAACTCTGCATGCAGTTATTACTGCATATCTTTGACTTCACTTAAGTTCCTATTTCCCTTTCACTGAAGTATGTCTAAGAGTGCATCTAGTTTCTTTAGCCAGCTGGTAGTTTTAGGTCTTCTGAAAAGAGTGAATGGACCAGTGGGGAGGTGAAATGAGAGATGTTCAAAAAGTATACAGCATTAAAATTTTACAAAACATTCCACTACTCTTTTTACTATTGAAGTATTATAATTAAAGAATTTAAATGAAGAAGAAATCACTGACAGAGATACAAATATTTGTTCCAAAATGATATAAACTTCCTAATTCTAGAGGTGAAACAATTTAAACAATTGTTGATGGCAGTAGTTTTAAATGGGGTTTAGATTTATTGCTTAATCCAATGAACAAAAATGTTATAATCTAATTTTTGCTATTGTTAGATTTATCACTTGATTTTCCTTCTCTTCTCACTACTTCTTTTTCCAGCCATTCTCAGAAATTTTGAATGCTGTACAGTAAGAAAATATTCATGTGGAATTTGAGTGAAAAACTCAGCATCTTGATAAAGAATGAGGTGAAAGAATAGAGAACTCTCTGGAACTAGACACACTGATAACATTTTTTAATTATGACAGTACATTAATTGTTGTGGAATAGGACTATAAGAACAGTTCAATCAGAGTGGGTTGAAAAGTGTGGGTTGTATTTTGCAAAATTCTCGATGCAGATTTTTGGTTAATTGCTGGTGACACATCTGCCTGACAAAGCAATGACTACGAGAGACACTGGCCCAGTCTTGTGGTGAGATTCATCAAAGTGATGGTGGTGGGGTACGTTGCGTCTGTTTCATATTTTCAAGCTGTTGTGAGGCCTTTGTTAATTCATTCTGAGACACTTAATATGTCATATCCGCGTCCATGCCAGATCCATCCCATCATTTTGCAGAGTTTCCAACAGGTCTGCTGATACTGTTCCAGAGTCCTTCAGTAGGTTTTTAAAAATACTGCCTGCTTTGTAGAGTGGGAATCTTTAGGCTTTCCTGCAGGTCTGCATTTGGCACCATTATTTGGCAATTTTGTGGGATAAATTTTTGCTAACAGTATTTTTTTTTCAGTTGATTTTATTGGAAAGTTAAGGCAGGAGATTTATGGTTTTTTCCTAGTTCATAGTTTTGGTTCATCTTTCTTGTATCTGGTAAATGTCTTCCTCTTCCCTCCACTGCTCCCCTTCTAACTAGTGTCACAGTTCAGAAGAAATGTGACTCAAGCTTCCTTTTTTACATTTTTCTAGTTTAAGAATTTCATAATTATTCCACTGTTTAACTAGTACAGAATGGCAAACTGAAAATAACTTTTTAATTTTTAAAGTTAGAGAGTACTGATAGAAAGTGAAAACTAAATCAGTTTACTGATGTCTGTTCAGTTAACCGTGTGTGTGATTGTGGATTTGTTGGTTTTTTCTTCCCTTGATAGGTAGATGGAGCTTCTCTCGACACTATGTATATGATTGGTGTTAGTCTTGGGGCTCATATAGCTGGTTTTGTTGGCCAGAAGTATAATGGAAAAATTGGCAGAATTACAGGTAAGGCTTTTAACCTCCATACATATATTCTAATGTACCTTGATTGTTGTCGTAGCTGCGAATCACATAGATGACACTGAAATATCAACAAACCAGAACTGGTTAATTAGTAGCATACAAGGTGAAGAATGTATCTGTGATAGAAGTTTGGAGAATTGTGAAAGTCTGCCTTCAGGACATATGTTGCAGATAAAATTTTCTAACCGGTTTACCTCTAGTCTCTCAAATGAAAATTGAGTGCTGCATTCAAATTCCAATTCAGTTAAATGACATAATATCTGACTTTCTGTCTAGTTGATGGATCAAGTCAGGTCCCTCTCTTGGTCAGACCATAAGATTCAGGCACAAGGATTTAGTTTCAGTTTGAGGTATCTGAACCTGGTGTAGGCTTTAGTATGTTGAGATATCTGCTGCAAGAAGTTTAGATCAGGTGTTCAATCTGTGCATGGACACTGCAAGTCTTACCTCACACTTGTTTGCATTGTCAGCATTGCCATCTGTGGGAGTGGTGCATTCAGTAGGAACTAGAGTACCCTTATGTGGGAGCTTCTTTGAGGACCAGGGTCGCACAAAGTTTAGGATTTAACTTTTAGATGCTGGTTCCTAGGGCAGAATCCACAGTGCTAACGTGGGTACACAGGCTCCAGATGCTTCTTGTGGTGAAAGAATAAAACTCACTGCAGCTAGCGTGTTGGGAAGGGAGCTGACTCAGCTATCACAACAGGTGGTAAGGGGAGACAAGATGCTGGATCCTGATAGTGTTTAGGATTTAAGAGAGCAGCTGTTTTCAGACTGAAAGGAGACAGTTACTGCTCCTTGAGATTCACAGCTCCAAACCCTCTTTTCAGAGGATTATTTTTTCCCCAAAAATAAGAGGAGCCAATAGCCAGACTTTAAAAGGGGACTTAAAGACTCCTTGCCCTTTTGTACAGTAATCTGGAAGTCAGAAATTTTTCTAAGAGTCTGATAGGCTCCAGCTATATTCCTTTCATTAAGAATTCTCATTTTCACTTTACACAATTCCCTAAAGTTTGTTGGTGTCACTGGTTGGGGACAATCTTGATTGCAATGCTAGGCTAGCAGGTCTGTGTCCTCTCTGTACAATAATTGGGAGCTAGTAGGTCCATGTAATTTCTGAACTCAGGTGCTCACAGGTAAATGGAATTTTATGAAATGTTTCAATCATCTTCTTATAATTACAAATATGAATGAATAAAGGCAGAAATTGAGTAGTCCAAACACACAAGGCTCATAACCTCTTAAGTGACTGTTTTGATTCTCTTTCAAGCAAATTGAGACAGGGATGCAAAGTAATGTTGGAAGAATGAGATTTAAAATTAAAAAAAAAAAGAAAAATATTTTTTCTTCTTCACTGTTCAAAGGTTTCTGAAATGTAGAACTAATTAGTGGACTAAAACAATGATCTTTGTCACCTGGGGCACTATGAATGTGTATTCCTGACTTTCCACAATCCTCTGTGGTACTTTGGGTCTTGGTTATCTTGACCTTGAGAGACAGCCTTCTTAGACTAGTTCTTCAAGCATGTCTGCCATAATACAAATTTGGATAAGCTAAGGTCATACAATAATCTTTTCTCTCAATCAATGAGAATGCAGTTAGGAGTCAGGTAAGTGAAGGAATATGTTTTGCCTTCATGGTTGTATTTTCCATCTTTGCTGCTTTTTCTTTTTCTCTCTTTGTGCTTTGTTGTCAAGAAAATAGGAGCAGAGCAAATCTCAGCTAGCAATTTCACCTTCCTATGAAGGACAGAAATTACCATCTTGAAAATTATCAGAATCAGATTGTACAACAATCCTTTTCTATCCCTAAAGTGAATGAGAATACACAATGTTTATGCTTCAAATACCTTGCCACCCAAATCCTCTCCTTGATATAAACTGCTTTTTGTGCTTCTTAGTTGGAATCTCTTTTGTTGTAGTTGAGTTTTGATTTAGGTATAAGATTCCCAAACCTTCTTCAGGTGAAAATGTGGTCAAAAACTGGTATTTCACTTAGTTGCATGTAATAATTGTGTTTTTTTAAGTAATTTCAACACCAACTGATAAAATTATTGAGTCACCTTTTAAATTGTATCCATTCAAGATGTCTCCATCATGTGTTCTGGTGGTGAGAGTAGTTACATTGTGCATTTTGGTTTTATGCAGTACTTAATAGGTATAGCATTTTTTTGGGGAAAGGACAAAATTAGTTCCCCTGATTTGATCTCTAATGCTGTTGGCTTACAATTCATCACTGGGAGATGTGCACAACTTATTAGGGAGAGAGAGAAATTCAGAGATATGGGTTGATCAGCCTGTGGTAGGAACCCTTTTTTTACTTAACAAGTTGAAGAATGGAAACTTGAGAAGAATTGTGCTGGGTTTTGTTTTTATTATTATCATCCCAGGAAAATGAAGAGTCAGTGATGAATAATGCTCAAATGTCACTCTTGTATGTACGTGTAGAAACATACCCCAGGATTTGTAATGCTAATGTTTTCATTTAGGCCTTGATCCAGCGGGCCCTTCATTCACTCAAGAACCACCGGAGGGGAGACTGGATGGCACTGATGCACAATTTGTTGATGTAATCCATTCAGATACTGATGGTAATGACATAGCCTTAACTTTCCTATTTCAGCTTGGAGGAAAGGCAGGAGAGTGAAAGAGAATGGATAAGATGTTTCAGTAACATCCAAATAATGTTGTACAAGTATATTTTGTGTTATTAGGGGATTGCTTTCTGACAATATCTATACTTTTGAAATCACACTGTATATTATTATGCCAAATTGAAGCTCAGATTTGCTAATGACTTAAGCAATGACGGGCTGTTTTGTTCAGTTCTAACATGAGTAGCCCTGTTATTGAGTGAGTGAAGTTTCATGACTGAACCTGAAAATATTGAATTAACTTTTATGTCCTACAGCTGACTGAAGGTGTATGTAGACAACCATACAGCCATGAGTCTATTTAATATTGTCCAGAAGTATAGGTTACACCACTGACACCGATGTCTTGTTTGTTATAGCATATTTCTTCTGAATATGAAAAAAAGAAGTCTGAACATTGAATAAAGAATGATTATTGCATTAATTTATGATGCTGCTATTTGCAGAATAGTTTAGCATAAACATGATTTTGCTGTGCTAGTGTGTATGAACGTAGAGATTGTAAGCATGGGATTATCACTGAATTAAAGTCACTTCTGAGACAGCGAGTCTCAGCTGTATCACATCATTACACTGTACAGATACACTGCTTAAAATTCTAAATCATGTTATTGTAAGGTTAAAATGAAGATCATTGTAAAGTCTGATTCATCTACGTTATAATCTGTTTGTTTTTTTCAAAACCATAAGTAAACCTTTCAAACCTACCACACTTGTACCATTATTTGTGTAGTTTCAAATCAGTTTCTTTAATAATATTAAAATTAAGCATTTTACTATTAAAATGTGTATGTGAAGCTGTAAAATAACATTTTTTGTAATGCTCTAATTATTTGAATAAAGATAATATGTGGTAAAAATGAAGGTAGGTCAGATTGAGCTAAATGTTTCTTATGGTCTTTTATGGGATAGATACAGATTTTTTCACTTTAAAATACTGCTTATATTAGTGTAGCTCAGAATCCAATGTCATGCAAAAATGGAAAATCTTACTCTAATTAAAATTACATTGGAGAAGAATTTTGGTTGCTGGAGAGAACATGAATTTCATAAATTTCTTTGTGCAATAATGTCTGAGCTACAAGCACTAAACAGCTGATTCTGTTCTATCAATTTATTTTTTGTGTGTGTGGTAGGAAGACTCTTACACAAATTCGTATACATTTTTATACAGCATTTTACGCGTGTATAACTTTCTTAAAAAGAAAAAAAGCTCCATGGATTTTAACTCATAGCATGAGTTCCATTTACAGAAAACAAGCATAGTATATCTGCAAAAAAAATTCCTTCATGTTATTTTGTAATGCAATGTAATGATAAATAATTCACTGCATAAATCTGTTTACATTTTTTTCTGATTCACCATGTTTTTACTTTAGCACTAGGTTTCAAGAAACCTTTAGGAACCATTGATTTTTATCCAAATGGAGGAATGGATCAGCCTGGTTGCCCACAAACAGTATTCAGCGGTAAATAGAAATGTGTTTGATTAATGCAAAATGAGTTCAAAATCAAATTAAAAAAAGATTAAACTGAATTCAATGGACACTGCACATATTTGATAATGTGGGGGCTGAAGGCATTGTGTTCTTTCTTTTCCATCCCCTCTCAGCAAGTGAGTAACAACAAAGGCATTTGCTATCTTTTTTTTTTAAATGAAGATATTATTATTATTGGTATGATGGAATTATACTATTATATGATATATATAATCTGCGTATAGTGATTATTATTTTTCTGTGTTTATATGTGGCTAGGCACAGGGCAAGATGTTTGTGTCTAAGTGGTTTGGACAGGATCACTTGCAGATGACAAGGAAGGAAAGGCTTTCAAGTCTTCACTTAGGTTCCTCCTGGTTGTCTTTTAGACTGTGGGATGAAAACAGTACTATGATGTGATCTTTTGCTGCAGAACTTCCCCTGTTTCAACCTCCATAAATCTTTGGCAAGGTTGCTGCCCACTGTTTTTTTTTTCACTCTTTCTGGGTATGTTTATGACCGTGTATGTTTCTATTACTAATCTGCACAGTGCTGCTATGAATTAGAGCTGCTGCAAAAGCATATGTAAGGCTTCCACTCGTGTGTCTTCGAGTATGGGAAAATCCCTCAAGGCTCAGGATCGTCTTCATCTGTACAGTTCTCATAGTTTGTTTTGCTAGAAAAGGAAGGAATTTATTGCCAAAAAAAAACTAGCAAGAAGAATCTCTGAAGTATTCCTCAAAGTAGTTTTTCACCTGAAACATTCTGCACAGGATGCAACAAGGCAAATTTTACCTCAGGCTCATGCTTTATAACAATAATTCTGTAAATTTCATAGGAGTTAGTAGACTATTTCTTTCATATAAAACCCTGTAGACTTTTTTTGTGTATTTGTCATATTCAAAACAGCCTGCAATTTCTTCTTCTTGTGTATAACATCCATTTTTTACACTTGTTGGTCAACTAGCCAGAGAATAAAAGCATGGCTAACTCAGAATGACTTGGGTAAATGGGATTACTTTGATAACACCTTTTCTTTCACAAAGAAAAATTATTATATATTTCTGGTATATTTTGTTCTTGCTTTCCTGAAGGACTTCAGTATTTTAAGTGTGACCATCAAAGATCTGTCTTCCTCTTCTTATCATCTTTGAAAAGAAAGTGCAACATAATAGCATATCCTTGTGACTCTTACTTGGATTACAAGAGAGGAAAATGTGTTGATTGTGAAGCTTTCCAGCCAATGTCCTGTCCAGTACTAGGTAAGAGTTATGATATCTGCTCTGAGCTGGGTGAGGTTTTCCAGCAAATCCAGACTAGCTCTTTCTGGGACTACTTCAGAGGTCTGTGGTATTGTGCTAAGGGCTCTGTAAAGATCAATAGCCTGCAGAGCTGCATATTGTATAAAGTAGTTTGAAGTTTATAATTTTGTCTGCTTTACAGTTATCTCTGTTAGACACAGGTGCTGAATGTTCCTAATCTTTGATTACTGCTCTTTTCAGTCTAAAATGGATTCACAGTGTCTTTCCTTTCTATAGAGAAACAACTTCTGCTTAGTCTGTCACTTTAGGCACACATAGTGTGTGATCATCCCTAGAGTACCTGTGTTTTTTATTTAAAAGTATTAATATTTATAGCAATTTCCTGGTTTCTCTGACTCTTCCTTTAGAATCAAGCTTTTATTTGGAGGGGCTTTTAGTTGTTTGGGATTTTATTGCTTTTAAGAGGATCTGGGGATGGCTTGAAAACTACTACAATAGTGTGAGCATTTCGTAGTTGGCAGGATTTTTTTAAGAACAAAATTTTAAAAATATTTAAATAGAAATTAACTTTCAATTAATAAATTGTCTTTTTTGCATCCTTCTATTAGGATGTATACCCTATATATGTAGTAGTTAGTTCAGGTTTGAAGAAAAAGCATAGATGGACAGGTCTGTGGAAATGGCAGGCAGCTGAATCTGGGAGCTGAGAGAAAAAACAGCATCCTTCTACTGCAAGCTTTCCTGCTTGCTGCCTTGCACTGGCAGCTCTGCAGCCTGGAATTAGTCCTCATTGTGCCGTCTAGGTAAAAAAATCAAGAAAGAGAAAATAGGATCAGCCATATTAGAAGCAAGGACTGTTATCAAGCCTCAAAGACTAAGCACAGAATTGCATAACACAAAAATTCTTTCTACATCACATCCGTAAGTGTAGGAGGTTTAAAGAGTATCTAGCATTTTCTTAAATAATATCCACAATTCTCCACTAGAGGGTCTAAAATGTTTATTTTAATGATTCAAAAAAGAAAGGAAAATTTTTTACCTAATGTGAAGCTGTTCTGTAACTGTTCTCTGCAAATATGTAGGCTACTTTTTGGGTTTGTTTTTATTACCTCTGCAGGAGTTTCTAAGCTCTAATTTTTGGCGTTTGTACTCTAGGCTAAATAGATTCCAACTATTACACTACAGCAATCTTAGTGATACTAATATATTAGAAGAATTAAATACATATATGCTATTATACTCAGGGGATTCCTGCATTTTCCAAGTCAATTTACTTTCTCAGAGAACATTTAAGAAAATTAAAGCCAAATCTCTCACTTTGGGTGAGTTTCTTTTGTGTAATTCTATATGTATCATGATTTTGCTAAATGTCTGAAACAAAATATTTAAATGTTGGATTTCAGGTTATTATGCTGATAGATGGAAAAAAATGTTAATCCCAAAGAGTTCACCAACAAAAGTTTATTTTGATACCTCAGACCAAGACCCCTTTTGCAGTAAGTGGCTGAATACATATATAACATCTTTTTATGGAATGTTATGGCTGTTATTTGTTAGCTAACCTGGAGTGAAAGGATATTAAAAGTTGAAAAGTTTGAAGTTGAAAGTTATTGTTAGCTGCTGTGTAAAATTGTGTAATAAACCATGAGATAAGTGTCAGTTTGCAGGCTGAAGGAAGAGGAAGAATGATTGTGGCAGAAGAGTAAACAATATGTGAACTGAGAAAGAAATGTGTCTTTAAAAGTAACGAAATGGACTGCCAAGAGGAAGAAGGAAGCAGGAAAATGAGAATCAAGTGATAGGGAAAAAGATGGACTGAGAGGACCGCCTTGGATGGGATATTTGCTGCCATGTTCAGAGTGCAAAAATGAGAATAGAGACTGCCCCGGGGGGGGAGACAAAAAAGAGACACCTCTATGTTCCACCCCTGGAGGAGAGCGCCCCACAGTCAGCTAAAGCTACTCAAGCTTTTAAAAGTCCATGTCTCTCTAGGAGTAAAACACTGGAGCAATAACTTAGCTGACTGTTTCAGGTTTATGCTATATGGGAATGAATTCTTATTATTATATATTCTCATGGGCGTTAGCTGCAACAGTTTAGATATCTACCTATCCACGTAGAGATCCAGTTTAGATTCTCATCAAATTTCTGTGTTTGTGAACAAACTGTACCACCACAAGCAAATGTTAGCACACTCTTCTATTTGGTTATGTTTAAAGTTCTTTGATTTGGGGTATGGGGATAGGCTTACAGGGAATTCAAGTGAAATCAAATTTTCCCATTAGCTTTGTCCATCCTCTTGTCAAGTTTTGTGACCATGGACTGTATATCTCTTTTTATAGTGGTAATCATACATACTTACATCAGTGTTTCTTCCAAAGTGCTAAGGAGAGGTTATCGAAGATGTGATGGATTTTACGTAACAGAACTCCTATTCCCATTGGTCTTTCAACTCAACCCAAACCTGCTACCACTGTTCTCCTCTGCTCCTGTCTGCTTGGGCTTTGCTCTTCCATGCTCTCAATGCTGCACAGATCACTAGGTCTGTCTCCTCATTCATTCTTCCTGCAGAAATATACGGCTTTGCTTTCACTCTCATACATATTAAAATCTGGGCATCCATCAAAAACCAACCAGCCAGAATCCTGGTGATGGAAAGAGCACACCACAGAAGGAAACTATTATGTATCATATTCTGGGACAAGGGTGGTAGAAGAGAGAAAAGAGGAGCAGGAATATTACCAAACATAGGAAGAGGTTCATGGAGAGGAATAAGAAACACTAATGACAGTGTAAATTTAAAGGAAAATATGTAAAGTCAAGAAGAAAAATGAGTCTACTAAACCAGTCTGAAAAAGAGGGTATAGATTAACTACAGCTTTACTTCAACTTTTAGATGTTTTAAAACATGAGGAAACAGAAATAAACAAGAGGTCTTAAAGCTAGGTGAAACTGTAAACCTGAGCAGGATGAGTGTTTTGTATGAGGTGAGGCTTGGACTTTTAGGAGAGAACGTTGAAAAGCAACATGCCAAAAAAAGTTTGAATTGGCTTCCTTACTTTGGGAGTAGTAAAGCTGTGTTTCCTCTGGATAGCCACAGCATGGTTACAAATTAGTGATGGTTACAGAAGCGCAGTAGAAGACCAGGTCAGGGTTTCTGAGGGCACAGTGGAGGAGGTCAGCTCCGTGCCACTGCATGGAAGGTGCCAGCCCTGGGTACTCAGCCTGTTTTCCGGGTTGCAAGCCCTCCAGGGAGCAGGAGAAAGACCTGGAGCATGGGAAAGCAACCAGACCCCTCTCCCCTTCATCAGTCTTTCCCATGCAGTTTATCTAGTATCCACACAGAGGTTTGGGCAGGTTTCCTTCTCTGAAGGAAGGGTGCATGGAGAACCTGTACTGCTGCACCTCTCAGGCTGGGCAAGCAATGCATGGAAATAATATCCCTCCTGCTTTTGCCACCCGATTAATCTGCTCACCTGGCTAACTGCCTGCTTTGCCTATAGATGAAGCTTGTGCTAACGCTGCTCCTCCCCTCTCCCTGCCGATGAACCTCAGCTGTTTTCTGGACATGTCACCTTTGTGGCTAATGTGACAGTGTTGCTACACTAATAGCTGAAATATCCCCTCTTTGCAGAGCTTGCCAAGACCTGAAGGTGCTAGGTAGGGCCTGATTTTGCTTTTTTTCCTGAGACAGGTCAGACTCTTCATGCTAATTCGGATAGTAGCTTTCTGATGCAAATCCTTTCCATATAAGAACTGAAGGAAATGATACACTAATTATACAGAACTCCAAGTAGCCATTTGGTAGAAGCTACTTTTTGTCAATAGCCTTCTTGTTTTGCTTGGAGCTAGTAACTTAGAAGAAAAGAGTCACTATTCAAGAGTGTCAAAGAGTCACTATATCAACAACCAGTGGTGATGACAGGGTGATGATAACAACTGTATCCTGTGCAGGTCATTCTTTGATTTTTATTATTTGCTATTTCTTTTTTCAGTGTATAACTATTTACTGGATATTACTACCTGGAATAAAAACATTATGAGAGGTTTCATTAAAGTTAAAATAACAGATTATGCTGGAAACACAGTAGAATCAGAGATGAATAGGTATGTTGGGCTTTATCTCTAAATCTTTTTAATCATTTTATAGGACTAATTTTCTGAGTTTTTTAAACCTTTTAACTTGCTAACTTGTAAGTCAAAAAAGTATCATGAGGCTGGCCACATCTCCTTTTCCTGGCTATGGCTCAGTGTCAGAGGCAATGCTCCTCACACTGAAATGATCTTCTCTCCATTTATGAACTAGCCCATGTTCTTGCATGGTACTGGTTTGAATCCAGTTCTAGGTGTCCTTGTTCTGAACACTCAAAGTCGATAAATCTTACAAGATTTCTGTTCTTAATAATAATATTGCTTACTAGTAATGAATATTACTCGGCTAACAAAACCCTGACTGGAAATAATATTTTTCTTTAGTGAAGCTTCAACATTTCAGCAATATAGAAGAGTCAAAATACTAACTGGATTTTTCCGAGACCTTGACAAAATATCAAAACTTTCCTTGACCTTTTCTACGAAGACTTTAATAGGCCCAAAGCACAAGCTTAGGATTCTCCAGATGAGGCTGAAATCTCTTAATAATCCAGAAAGGTAAGTGTTTGTCATGTATCAAAATTGTGTATCAACTAAAAACTTCTCAGGATGTTTCCTCAGAAATGTGTATTTCCCTCTACTGATTTTTTAATTGCATATTCCTAAATGCATGATTAACCTTTTCATCCTACCTAGGGTCAAAGTTATCATGTGGAAGAGCTGCTCTGAACATTAAAATTTAGTTCACAGCACCCTTGTACATGTAGACCTCCTGCACTTCTTGCTGATGGTAAAGACCTTCCAAGACCAAAACACAGTCCATGCTTGTCTGCACTTAAAATGAAATAATCTGCATTTCATTTATATTTAAGTGTTGTTACTAAGCTTTTATTAATTATTTCTTATTTTAAATACTTCAGCAGTATTGCTATATGCTCATTTTTTAGATCTCCAGAGTTATTTGTACAATAGCATTAGTAATTAAATTTTACATTTGCATCTTGTGAAAATAACATATTACATGGAATAGGTAAGAAATATCCATGAGTAGCAAAAGTACTTTATTTTAGACTTATGTTAATTTGCTTCATATGAATGGCAAAGTCAACAAAGTCAGAATTTTAAATAAAATCTGATAATAATTATCAAATAAGCAACGAGTGAGAATAATATTACAATATGAGTAAGTCTGAAGTCAGTATATTTTAACTTGAAAAATAACATTTAAGACCTTCTGATTTGGTATATGATAATAGTCTAGCAGCAATTGGGTATGTGTAAAAATTATGAAAACTTGTTATACCAACCTGCTGTTTCATATTTACTAAGAAGGAGGAGGAGATGAGTGGAAGAGACTTAGAAAGAAAGAGAACAGTAAACAAAATAGTACCCCAAAATTATATGCATTAGACTTTATTAACTTGTTGAGGCCATAAATCTCAAGCTCTCAGGTGAACTGGCAGGATTTTATTTAAAAGCATTTGATGGTGAGAGATAGTCAAAGCTCTAAATCATATTGCAATTTTTTTTTCTCAGCCCAACGGGGATAAATCAGAAGATACATTTCATGCAAGCCTATCAGCATTCAGGACTTTTTCAGATAATGATGTATCAAATAAGGAAGTTTTTTCAGCAAACATCACTTACTGGTTTTGAGTATTCATTCTTGTTACTCTGACTCTAGTTAGTTTTAAAGTAAGATGCACTTGATTTGCTTTTATGTAGGATCCACTAAAGTCCTTTGTGTAGAATGTCATCAGATAGTAGTCATGTAGGCACATTAATACTTTTAGATAGCAATTGAAAGTCGTGTATTGAATCAGCCTGTGCAGGTAATTTAAATGCAGATGTTACAACACTATCGGTTGGTATAATTACATAATTGTGCATTGTAATTATAACTACCTATAGTTACCTTATTTAGTTACATATAATTACAAGAAGTACTTGAATACAGGATAATCAACTAGAAACTACATTAAAAATATTTAAATTATTCTTATAACAAAGTAGTAGGTAAAAACAAGGGGACAGGTGCAGGGATAAAAGACAATAGGAGTCTCAGCCTCTTCAGATCTGGGTTAATAGCAGACAGTGGGAGTTTGGGGAATATCACTGACAATTGTCTACTGGACTGGCCCATTATTCACGCAGATGGTGAGTGAATGTGGGAGTACTAAAAGGTACATGTAATTTTCAGACTCCTCTTCTGGTCTCTAACACAAATAATTTGTGCTCACTCATAAAACCAGAAAGCTTTCCTAACTTGTATGTGTCCAGGTGTCAGTTCTCCCAAAAAGCTTTTGAGCCTGTCAGTCAATTCAAACTCAATTGATGGGGAAGGTGAATGTCTCAAAGATACTTAGCCCAGACACCTTTGGTTTTTTAACTAAAACAAGAACAGAGATAATAACAAAGAAGACCTTCTTGATACCTCTAGTGAACAAGAGTGTGTGGCATGCTCTTGTTTTTTAGTAGACAGCAGAGAAGCCAGATGGGATGAGGGATTTGGAATGCATCACCTAACAAAAAAATTACGTGTGTCTTGCTCCTTACTGGTGAGCTGGAAGACCTGCTCCTCGCTCAGAACTACTTTCCCATGAGGCATTCCTGGTATTCAATAATCACAAGCTTAGATGGATTGCACTTCAAATGAGATAGGATATTTTGGAAACCATATGTTTTTATTTCTAGCACTCATCGTTACAGTTTGTCTAAGTATTGTATCCCCTGTGGCAGACAGAATCCTTCCCAGGTGACCACCTCTGTTGGAGAACTGGTTATGCTAACACACTGTGCTGCTGTCTTGCAAATACAGTTGCAAATGTGCTAAAATACAGCATTGTACTGTTATGTGAGATGTTGAAATTCATCTCAGGAAATGGATGCATGTAATAACCTTACATTGTTCTGGTTGGAAATTTGTCCTATGAATTCTTTCTCAGTCTTGTGTAAGGACTTTTAAAAAGCTGGCAATTTCTGTGCTTTTATGTCTTTTTCTCTCCCTCCACAGAAATAATATAATAGTAAACCATTAAACTCAAATCAAAACAAATTGTGGATGAAGTACTTGACTAAATCCTATGCTTTGCATTATACAGAATACCAGAATTTGTCTTGATCTTCTTAGTCATAAAATCTACCATCTTAGCTTTGTGGGGAGCTTAAAAGGCCTCAAATTCCTATATAGAAATCCTACAGTCCTTTCACATATAGACAGGTGGAGCCTTGACTGGTTGGAAATCTCACACTAACAGGTAACAACAGAAGTGCCTGGTGGGATGTTCTTTCTCAGGCTTTGTCCTTTAGCTGTTTCACTGTACCCTACATCCCAGTCCGAGGTGGATTGTGTTGTATAGCCACATCTGTGGGTTCAGATAATTTTATATAAAACAAGTATCACAGCTTGTATGCACTTAGAGGTGTCATCAGAGGCTATGCTAGTCATAGAAGTTGTGGCTACCCAACCATCTAGGTTTTTAGATGACAAGTTACTCCCTTTCATGGAACTTTCTTACGCATGCTGTCATTGCAACTGGATGAATTAGAAGATAGATATTATGATGTGGTTTTCTACTTTTCTCTATGGAATAAAAGCAGAGGAATTTTCATATCTAGAGAACTCAAATTATCCACGTCCAGTGTTTGCAGGAAGTGGGCTGTTCTTGGACCATTGTTCTAAAGAATTAATTTGAATGCAGATTCAAATAGCTTTAATGGATGAAGTATTGCATCTACATATATCACACTAATATGAGACACTTCTTACACATGCCACTTTGCACCATCCAGCTGATGTCCTCGTTGTTGCCTGGCAAAACTACTCTAGTGATGTGTAAAATAGAGTGTAAAATTAGACAAGAAGACATTTCTTCTTGTCCTGAGTAACATCTCTGAGAGGTGGTAAATACTGGAGGTTTAATAATTCAAATACTGAAATATTTTTATAGTAGTGTTAACTTCTTCTGTTGTGCACATTTTTTTTCTGTTTGTACTTTTGTAGGCTGCAGCTGTGCAGATATGATTTTGTACTGATGGAGAACACTGAAATGACCTTCAAACCTATCCCTTGCCCGGAGAGGGGTACATGAAGAGAGAGCTTCTACTAACTTAATTTATCTTACAGCAGTGACATTTTGATTCTTCCTCAGGATAAAGACTGCAATAAGAAAGGAAATGAGATAAGCTAGATTTATTTGCAAGAGTCTAGCTGGTAAAATGCATTACTTGCTTTGAGTGCCTTAGGGTGAAATTAATTGAAAACTTCAGATATCTATGTATTTGGGAAATTTGAATAAAGTAAATGCATCATGGTGGAGAACATGCACTGGTCTATTCATTATTATTTCTTAGCAGTGAAGCAACTACTGAATTAAATATGAATTATCTGCATAATCCTGGCACAGCATTTGTGAAGCCATACATATATTTAATTATTTATTATTTGTAATGGCTTTTACATGGAAACATAATTATCTGCCTACTCAGTGAATTTAATATACTGTACATGTAATCTACAGATCCAATACACAGCAGTTTTGCTAAATAATACAATTGATGAATAAATGAATTCGCATTTTCTCATTCTGAGAACTGGAACAAAAAGATTTGTGAGCACGTATGTAAATTTGCTATTTAAATCAATTATCTTTCTGCTCATCATAGATGAAAATTACTGCAATCAGTCATGGTTTTTTGTATTAAAGCTATGAGCAGGGCAGCAATGTTTCAGATATGAAACAATTCTAAAGTCTATTCCGAAAGGAATAACTTAAAATAAAACAAATAAATGGATTTTCATTTTGTTTCTATTTGGGCCTCTTGGAATTAAAGCTGCTGATCAGGTTGATGTTGATGACAGATTTTCATCTATTGGAAGGTGGGCAGGAATAATCCCTACATAAAGCTCTCCTCCTCCAGTTCAGAATAAGGTTTTCCAATGCCAGATTGCCTTTCCTTGTGGTACTGACTGAAGAACAGTATTGTTCTGTGTATGTTTCTTCTTTAAGGTTGTTTTCTGTGTTGAACCCTGGTTTCTCATGTAAATGTGTCCTATGCATGTTATAATTTTCCTTTCTTTCCTATGCCCCTGCTCTACCTGCTCTTGACAGCAATACTTGATTGAAACTATTAAGCAATTTTCTCTGAATGTCAATGGAGTGGGATGCCCAAAACATATGAATTATAGGTTTTATTGAAAGTCAGTAGCTGGGTCAGAAGGTAGATGGAAGATAGTGTCCTAAGCAAGGGAAAGCAAGCTGTAACTTTGTCCTTTGCATTGCAAGAGGCAGCTCGGGTATGCTGGTGAGTATGTGCAAAGCTCTGAACCAGCCATTGCACATGCTTTTACTTGTCTAGAAAATCAAGTGCTTGGACACCACAAAACAATATGGAACTGTGGACAAACTTGCTCACAGACTGACTTCAAAAAAAATAAAATTGTTCTATTGAAATGGTAATTACGTTACCACAGCTTTTCTCAGTTGGTGTCTTAATCAGCTTTACCATTTGATTGTATACTTTTGTGTTCCTTTCCTCTGAGGGAGTCATTAGGAGATACATGGGAAAAAACCTTTCTGACTGCTTATATGCATGTGTATGGCAAGGTGGTTTTTTTTATTTCTCCTCCTTTTTTTTTTTTAACTGCTGTTATTCTGCTTGTTCTTATTCTGCAGGTTTTTGCCCAGCCTAGCGCTCATTACCTGTAGCTTCCCCTTTACAGGTCTCTGAGCCTCCTTTCTTTCATCACCTTGCCTCCAAATACCTGTTTCTTGTATCACTTTGAAAAAGCATAGACTTGAGCGTAAATTTCAAATGTCTTGAACTAGAATCTTTCAATGGGTGACACAGATGTTCAGGCATAGAAACATATCAGATGGCCTCTTTGGTGTCCTTTTAATGTTTTTTTCTACAACTTCTCTGAAGCTTTAAATTTTTATGCTTTTAAAGATTTTAATTTTTTAATATATTTTATATTTGCATGTTTGTTTGGGTTTATTTTCATTGATTTTATGTTTGGCTGAGCAGAACTGAAGTACAGAGGTGTGAATATGACTTTTGACAATAAACTCTTATTTTTATTGAGATATTCAATTGCAAGTTAATATCTGGAAAAATTAATGAAATTGTATAAGCTCTAAATCGGCAGCATTAAGGGTAGATATACTGCTCTCTCCAGTAATGCAACTGAGTACTTATTACCACAGCTATTATTGATTTAATTGTCAAATAAGTGTTTTTTTTCCCTTATTTTGTGGATTGTTTACCCATACGAGCTTGATTTTCAACAGCTTACTCCATTGAAAGACAGAGACACATAAAAGTCTACCTTTTCAGCATTTGCTTGGGGTTGGCATTTTCACTATTAACTATATCCTTTGCCATTTACTTGCTCTCCAAATTAGGATAGAACTGTGGTATTGCAGCCCTTGGAAAGGAGAACTTGCACTAATACATGCTTTTAGGCAGTAGTTGTAACTCATGTGCAACAGGCTACTAGCGTCACACATCCTTTATCTATCATATAAACATACTGCCAAAAGGGTGGCTACACCCACAGTCGTGATACAGTGAGTTGTGAGGGCAGAGCATAAAACATTAGCAAGAAAATGTAAAGAACTGAGGACTAAGATACCTTCCTAGATTTTTTCTATTACAAATGCATGGAATAGATGTGAGGCAAGGTGCTGTTGAAAAGATACAAGGAGATATACAGAGATGAGCAACAACGTTGAAAAGTGGTGTGGTATAAAGGTAATGATAATATTTGCCCACATTTTAAACATACCTATTAAAAAGGGTAGGACAGGAATAGCCACTTGTTGCCTTGATTTGAGTAAACTTTGGGTAAGAAGGAAAGAAGCAGCAGGGTTGATGAGGAGGTTCCAATAAAAAACATGAGACAGAAAGGGACTTCTTTTTTTTTTTTTCTAATTTCCCAATTTAGTTGGTAATTTCCATTTTGTAAGAGGGACTGTTCCAGGCAGTGCATTTCCAGCACATAATTGCACTTCTCAAGTGGCTGAGGTCTTGGACTGCAGCCTTGTGTCTCCCTGCACCAACAAAAATGTGCTGTAATTGTTTGGAAATGCATTGCTTTTTGTGGCTCACTGCCACATGCTACTTTATGCTAATTCTGTCAGCTCCCTCAAGCTCAGCAGAGGATGCCACGGTCAGGCAGAAAATGAAAATCTTCCGAGGAGTTCCCTGTTCTGAAGCAAGTGGTGGAGGTTCAGTTCAGTGGAGCACACTTCTGCATCAGAGCTGAAGAGGGGCTGGAGTTATTGCAGTACTGTTTTGCATTCTCTGCCAGGGTACAAAATATCCACTGACATTTTCCATTTTCCTGCAACATGTAGACATGTTTTTATTGGGAAAATTCAAAATGAGCTGAAAACCCCAAATCAATTTCCACTTAAAATGTCTAAAATGGAGAAATAAGTCATTCCAGTCTAGATTGACTTGGAATGAAATATTTGCATTATAGAACTACCCTAAGTGCTCTGATTGTCTTCTGGTTCAATATTTGGCAATAAGCAACTGGCCTGCTGGGTGGCCTGGTGGTGCTGTCATGCTTTCATTTTCTCACCTGTAAAATGGAAAATTGTCAAGAAACACTTCCCAACTTATAATGATAAATTTTGTTAACTTTATTTTAGAAGTTTGCTTGTATCTAGTGCGTTTAACCATAAGAAACAATCTCTATACATGTGAAGAAAGATATATCCCATGAGTAAATGTAGGCTCTGTAATTAATCAGTATATTGTAGTAATACCAAAGGGATCTCATTAGTATATATTTGTAATAATGAACTCTAAATTATTTCTATCAAGTGCAACAAGCTTGGGAGATTTAACACAGTATTTCTATTTGTTGTTTAGTCACAGGGAGATGAAATTGCTAAGTGACAGGTTTATAAAACTAATATAAGCTTGTTTTTCCTGTATTTGCATTAGACTTGATTTGTATTTGATCTTTTCTCTTAACTATACTATGTCAAATGTCATGACAGGATATGTCATGAAACTCACTAAGCACTAGTACTCACTGGAGTAAGCACTAGCTGAGACAATGTATAACACAGGAGATGGTCACTGCATCACTGTTAATTCACTATAGGTTAAAATGGTCCAGATTAGAGAGATGTAAACAAGACTCTCTGCCAGGTTATTTTGGGATGGCTTTATTGATTTCAGTGATGCTATATACAGTTAAGGCTGTGTTTTATGATCTCTGCCTTAGATAAGGATTGATTTCACATTGGTATTACTTATTTGTATAAGGTAAAGTGCAGATATACGTTGGTGGAATTAATGGCTAAAATTATATACAGCTAAGTGGAAAGCAATTTAGTAAGGAGATGTTGAAAGCAGATCAGGTATCTTTTTAGGAAGATGCTATGGTTTGAGGAGGCACAGGCAAAACGTTATGGTGTTAGTGCGAGGACCCAGAGAGGGGGGTGGAGTTTAGGACCCGTTTTGAAAAGGGGCCCAGGGCAGAGGAAAGCTGAGGATCTGTATTCCCTCCTACTCCCTGCCAAACTCTATAAAAGCCAGGAAAACATCATGTTCCTTCCTGCTCTCCCCTTCCTTGCCTCTTCACCACGTGTTGACATCCCAGAGAGTGAAAGAACCCTGCCCTTTGCTATCAGCTCACCACATGCTCTGCAGAATCCGAATCCATCAGGTGTTGGGCAGAGCTTTGGACCATTTTCCCTGCACCGGTTTTGCCGTGAGGGACTTTCGGGAACTTATATCAGTGCTCATTGGAATCAGGTTTGTATATACTTGTATATTTTGTTCCTCTCCCCACCTGTTACTCTTGCTCCCCTCATTAAATCTGTTCTAGTTTTAGCTTCCAACCTTTAAATCTGGCTTCCTTATTCCCCTTTTATCTTCTCCGGGGAGGGTGGAGGGGAGTAACGGAGAGAATTAGGTGTGCTCCTGCAAGGCGTCTTTCAATTTCATTTCATTTGAAAGCAACCCACTCTCATGCTTAGAGCCGGCTCTGCAATGCGAAATAGGAAGTGGTAAGGCAAGGTGGTTGTTTCAGAAGCACAGTCCTGATCCAAGTGAAAAGACTTACACAAATACTGCCAAAATGCTGCAGATAAAGGTAGACATACAGTGGGTATATCTGAAAATGGGAAGATGATGTTTAACTAGTGGAAGTGTGACACCTGTGGCAGTTAATATTTCTACTATATCACGGAATACCACAATATCACTTGCTCCCTGCTTTATTGTTTGAGTAATGGGAGGGTGGTGATTTTTATCGTGTTTATCAACCGCATGCAGTTGATTAACATTAATTGTATAGAGTATTTGATCTTATATCTATGTTTCTTACGTTGTTCTGAATATGAGTGCAAGGGAAAGGAGTAATAGTCCTACCAATAAAATGTACAGAGAAACAAAGGATAAACTAGAAGTAGAGATGAGAAAAATTTGTGAAGATTTTAGAAGAAATGAAAAATTAGTCAGAAGAGGGCAGCCTTTTCACATAAACTATAAACCAACAACAATACAGAAAACATCTTAAAGTAGTCCTTTCACTATAGTTAAGCATGCCAGTGTGGGGCTAACCTTGTTAAAGAAACTGCAACATACACAAAACTTGATCACAAGAATGCTTCTCTTTTGTGCTACCTTCAAAGGACAGGCCTGGCTTTGTAGTAGCAAGCTTTTTTCCTGTTATGTTCAGACAATAGAGTTAGAAATGATTTTAAGATGAGTCAACAAAGGGAAATGTGATCATCCTTTTTTATTTTTTTGTAGGCAGAGGCAAATGAACTTTGAATACATTGGGTATTAAGAGCAAAACATACTTGCTTAAATATTATTGCAGAGAGGTAAGCCAATATTTAGATTAAGAACTAATAAAGCACCAGTAAATTAAACGAATGATGCTTTACTAATGCTTTCTTAATCATATCAATCTGTTTTAGTATTTATTCAAATACAATATGTAGTCATGAAGACTGTTTCAAATAATGAAATTTTTATCATAAGTAATTGGCAGACTACACGGGTTTTATACAGAACTTGTTTTAGACTCCAGCTACAACTAGTCAGTAACTATTCCAGTAAATATGTCACTGCTCTGGAAAAAGAGAAACCCTAAAATTTGAATGGACAACATTTGTGAACTGATACAAGAGATTATGAAGATGTGTCTGTTTTAACTTCTGATTCCTGAGTGGAAGGAATAGCCTTGCGGCTATGTCTCTTTGTCAGTTATTTATCCCGGAGTAGGTCAGGACAACAGAGTAGGAACTCTCAGACTGTCTAGGGTAAGGCTTTATGAAGATCACCAGCAGTGTAAGTAGGCATGCTTAAAAAAAATGTAACACAAACACGACAGTTACATGCATTATATACTAGTATCTGTTGGACCTTTTCTCAAATCAAGATGTCCAGCATCTCAGCAAAGCTTATTAACTCAACCGTTGTTGCCAAGTGACTTCCAAGACCAGAGGCATCTCGTGGCCAGCAGCTCAGAGCAGGAACAGAGGGAGCTCTTATCTACCTGTAGACACTCAATCTACTGTATGTGGAAAGGGTAAAATGTAAAAGATACAGGCTAAAGGGGAAAACTATAGTCAACTCTGTAGCTATACCTTAAATCAACAGAGTTCCTCAAACCTGCAGGGATGTAAACCATTAAAAAGTAACCAAAGTGATTTTGGACCCCCTGTTCCAAACAGTGCATCCAGGATCTGTTGTGTTCTAAGAATGGGAACCCCACCTGGTAGCTATGCAATTTGCTAGACTGCAATTTGAACATAATTTATCTGGTCAAAAATAGAAAGGAAAGGAAAAGCAAGGCAGTTGGAGGATTAGGAGTCTTGACTTTCCAGAGGCTTAATATATTTAAGATGGGAACTTTGCCCATTTTGAAGTGCTTCTAATGCAGGTTGTTATTTCCTTTTAGTTGATATGTCAATGAATCCCTGCAAGATGTAAGATAACACAGCCACTTTCTATCAAAAATCTTTAGTGAGTTAGATGCTGCAGCATTCTAACAAAACAGTTTGAAATTAGGAGGAATAGGCTGCAGTGAATTTTTTTTTTAGAACTGACTAACAATAGCTCCTGCATACAGGGGTACAGGTTTTTCCTGTGTTCAGGAGGAATCTTTTGCACTTACCACAGAAATAATCTCTTAAAATAATTTTTTAAGTTACACAAACTAGAAGTCTAATTGAAATGGCTTGATGTTAAAACTTTCTTTCTACATCAGAGTGCTTTCTTTGTCAATCAAAGAAGATTCCTGTGGCCTTCTGACAGGCGAGAGTGACTGACAAGTGATTTCCAAGAATGAATTAAAAACCTCTAGGAAGCTGAAATGAAGAAATGTGTAATATCAAAGCAAGGTTAGTTTGGCTTTCTCAGTGTTTCAAAACAAAGTCAGATGCTGGCCAAGCCTATGCGAGGACCCTGGACCTCTCACTTTTTAAAATATAAATCAGAAATATCTCCAGTAAAGGAAATTATAAGCCTAGAATTAAGTTGCTGGAAAGACAGTGGTAATGAAGGATGTGAAATCAGAAGAACAATCAACCTTATATCTGAATATTTATTGATGTAATTCTTAAACTCCAAGTCTATTTTAAAATAATGTGTCAAATGTCAAAAAAGTCCCATATTTCCTTACAGTTTGAAAATCTATCTTGAGTGGAAATTTGGGTCTACGCGCTTGGCTGACTGAGGACTCAACTTCAGCTAATGAACTCATTAGGCCTTGATTCAGTAAAGCACTCACTCCAGATGATTTAAGAGATTAGTTAAAATGAGAACTAAGTAAGCACTTAAACGGGAGCCTACCTAATTGGAGTCTCAAGCAATTAAGTATTTTTTGATCAAAGATTTTCCCAGCACTCAAAACTAACATAAATTGTTTAGTTTGTGTATAATATGTGTATTATGCCTTTGTTCCAACTAAGGAACAAATACACAGCATAAGGAAGAAGGGTGACTTAAGGAGGGTGACTGAAAGCACTACCAGTCTTCTCCCTTCCATCCATCTACTCTATGCTCAGGGATGCTTTTAGACTGTGGTTTCCAGCCTTCAAGCAAGTCTAAGGGGAAGGCAGCGAGTTAATCATAGCATGGCATACTGTTCAGTGTGAGCTGTGTGCATTGTCATGTACTGGATACCAAGACACACCCCTATTCCTATAAAATATAGCAAGACTTCTTCACTGTGGGTGCAAAGCAGATGGGGCTTTAGCTTTTCAGTTCTTTCTCAAAACAATTCTTTCACTTCAAAGCATTTGATTTGCAGCTGATTTTCCTTAAAGGAACAGAGGGCTGTATGAAAAGCATTAGGAACTGTGCTTATGGTTCGAAGGTGTTGTGGTATATATAATGCATATTATCCTATTTTAAGATAGCTGAATTTTGGATATTTATCAATGTTTTGACTAGCAAAACGCATGGGATCCTAGTAGGTCCACATTATTGAAGAAACACATAAACTGGAAATTTTCCAGAAACTGTATGACTCTGGCTGTCTGTGAAGATCTGCCTCCTGAGCCTGGTTGAATTGAAGGTAGTAGACTTGTGTACTTGTCTATGTCTATATGCATGGAAAATAAGCTTCAGCCCTCACACAGGTTATTGTTAACTTGTTGATAGGATCCCTAGGCCACCCTTGATTATAAATAGCTGGATCTAATTTTAAAAACTGGGCTTTTTTCCCTTTCTCATTTTTTGCATTCCTTTCTTTCTGAAATAAAAGAGGAGAAAGACTGTTCTCAGCGGCAAAATTGCCAGGTTTGCTTTGAAATCATAGGTCCTTATTGTGGTAAGAATACTTTTCAAAAATGTCTTAAATTAGAATCAGTTTCTAAACTAAACTAATATANCCAAGTGCTGATTTATATTGCACCTGGTCGATCTGCCCTAAATTTTACAATCAAAAGAGAATAAATTTTTTTTTAGTATCACTGAATCAAACTTTTTTTTTATGTGGTATTACTATCTTTCTGGTTGTTCTTTAAATACCTGCATCTATATTTTATTAAATATGATAAACTGAGGAGAGAAAAGGAATATTATTGGATGAAATGAGGACAAAAGTTTCACCAACTCTTCAGCAGCCCACACAAAAAGATTGTGGGCTATTGGGGTTTGTTTTGAGTGAGGAAGCTCAAAGATGTCTATCCAATATGTGCAAGTAGGTATCAAGATTTGAACAGAAGCTGAGCTCGAGTGCTTCCCTGAGGACTGATAGACAATGCAGAGTGATGCAGACAAAGTGCAATCAGTCACAGAGAGAAGTGGCAGATCCCTGCTGGTAACTCTTCACACTTTTGCCTTTTCTGCAAACGTAATTGCTACCCAACCTACCTATTTTGACTGGTAGCAAGCAACTACTGTTTAAATTCCTCCAACTGAACTGTGTCACCTTTATTGGGGTAGGTTAGGACATAGAATCTACCAGGGAGAGAGTGGGACATGTCTTAAAGAGTGGAGCCAGAAAATAATGGAAATCTTCAACCTGATCAGCAGTGTAAAATAAGAGAAATAAAGAAAATTGTAGGAAGTCTTTCAGAGGGAGAGACAGTCAAAATAGCAACAAAAACAAGGTCTGGAATGTGCTTGTGGAAAAGGAGGGAGATTTTTGAGTTTAGTGTTGTCTGGGAAAAGAACTTTGAATTGCCAAGAAGACACTTGTCCACAGGGGGACAGGTCATAGATATAGTTGCATCCTGGGCTGAGCCAGATGGGGTTCGTTCTAGTTCAGATGAGTGAGTTTTAAAGTCAGAGCTTGATCCTGAACTGTCAGCTGAAGAAGTGCTGCCTCCAGTGGCGCTGCTCTCCACCCTGATACACTCTTAACTGGGAACCATGCCACACAAACTTGGCTCAGCAGGCAGCTCCTCCTTCCCCTGCCCACATAAGCACAGAACAAGAAGTCCCCATCCCTGGAACTGCCTGCAAGTCTGGCAGCTCACTTGTTGCTGCACCTCTCTTCCAGCAGAGATTTTTTCTCCCAACAAAAACAACCCACAGGACCACAAATACTGGTTTATTTCTTGGTTCTTAAAGGTGATGCTTAATGACAGAACAAGCTTTGTGCTTAAAAAATAGAAGTGTCCATCTCACAAAGACAATCCCAATGAACAATAACATTATTGGCATTCCTGAAAGGGCAAAAGCTGAAAAGAGAAAAAATGAAGCATTAAAATATCTACTCCTGAATATCTTTTAGATTGCAGTTCAAGGACTGGAGCACTGTGATAGCTAGTGCCAATACTCCTCGCTCCATGCCTTCTCTGCGTATTATGCAGAAAGCTCCAAGTCTGCTGGGTTGCAAGGTACTGTACTTTTTTTTTTGCTAGGTCTTGAAGTATTCTGCAGAGCCAGGGGAAAGATTCCTGCTGGTTGCAATGGGCTTGGATCAGCGCTTCCCCTCCCCCCTCAAAAAAGAAAAAGAAAAGAAAAAGAAGAGATTATATCAACATCGAATCTAAAGTCAATGATGGGGAAAAAGATCTATAAACACTTACCTACATCAGGTGCAATATTAATGAAACTTTGAAAATTCAATCATTTTTTAAAAATAAATATAACTAGAACTCTTTCAGTAGTTTTATCCTATTATCTACAGGGCCATAAACATTGCACTTGGGTTTTGTCTCATGCAAGACTTTGAAGAAGTGATAGTGCTTTGCAGCATACAAATCACTAGAAAAAAGATCAGAGACTGAATAAAATAAGCTTGAAATGATTTTCTAGATGGAGATGCAGCTTTTGCCTACAGCGTTAATATATTACAGTTTGGCATCTCTAAAATATAGCTGTGAAGAATGCTGTGAACCTGCTAATTAATAAGACTGTTCCTCAGACATTTCATTAACCTAAACTTTATAGTTTTCTGTAGATTGAATGCATTCATGCCTGTTTTTAACCTTTATACAACGGCTCCTAGTGTTATAATTAATTTATTCCCACTAGCAAGAGAAGAATATTGGGTTATAGAAGTAATTCAAAATGAGTCATGCATAATATATACTGATCAATATTGTCGAGTATAATATTTTATTTTCTCTGATGACTTTTGGTTTTATAGAAATAATATATTGTGAAAAATACAGAACTCTAACATTAATTTATCATTTAGCTTTAAACAATACACAGGCAAATATTTATAAGGGTCCAGAGGATACATGAGCTTAACGACTTAAAAATACCTGGCTTGCCCCAGTAAGATCTCCAATTATGCAGGCCATGTCCAGTATCTTCTAATAGCAGCCTATGTGGATGCCATTTTATTTGTGCAGCACAAAAACTGAGTCTGGGGTTTTCTGCAGAGAGGTCACTTCTGAATCTTTCTGTTGCACATGTGCCTGGAAGGTGAGAAAAATCAGCTGAGAATATTATCCAAGAGCTAGAAAAATTCACATCATGTTGGGATGGAGTGATGCCTACACCTGGTTCCTTTTGACACTGACACACCATCACTGCTAAAGGCCAGTTTCACTCCTTGCTTTCCTCACCTATTGAATCAGGAGTGTGTTTTATGATTCACACTGAAGACTGTTGAACACTGTGGGAGGCAAAGTGTAACTAGCTGGGTACTTCTTCAGCACAGATATTGGTTGATGTGAATTTTACTACCGATTTCATCCCTTGTGAAATTAGATTTAAGTCCTCATGAGAATGAGGCCTTTATTTAACAAGGAGGCAAGAAAACTCCATGTCTGGGAAAATAAAAGATACTTCTGCAGCAGGTAGTCGGTTTTTATATGGTACTTAATATGTTAGTAAAAAGGAATGTGAAGGAGGTGGCTTGGTGCTGGTTAGAAGAGTGCAGTAGCTGTTACTGATGCAGGCTGTTGCTCTGTGGTTTGCATGTCTATGATCAGGTGAGTTACAGAAAGAAGATGCTCAGTAAACCTCTGTAAGCAAATGTAGCAGGTTAATATTAAAGTATTTGGATTCAATCTTGGCAATGAGAAGACCTAAATTTCTTATTTTAAGTGATTGTAGGTGCTCTTACTCTCTTTTTTTTACCTGTAGTGTCTGTTCTGAAACAGTTTATTTATCTAGTGCCTATACATTTATGCCATCATAGTTGAGGAATTTTCTAACAAGAAAGTTGTTGTTATGGCATCCTTTTCCCCCTTCTGCCTAGTTTGGAAATAAACAGTTTTTCAGGTATTCAATTATGCACAGACTGTTTTGAATGCATGGTATTTTTCAGTATGCAGATGGCTTTGGTTTTTCTACTTTAGTATTCATTTTGTTATTCCCCTTGTGATTGTTCTGGCTTAATTGGTGTTTATTATATAGCACTCTCCTAATTATATGCTTGCATATAGCAAAGTTTAGGGGATGGAAAGCCTATTGTGTGCCAATTGTGCAGCTCTTCATAAATTTTTTTCAATATGCTTTGACACTGCAGTCATTTCAGACAATATCACTAAAACTATCCTTAATGTCTTTTAACTTGTTAAGGGTGGCACTTCAAGTTTGTTTTCCTTGTCATTCCTATTCCATATTTTCTTTCCTAGCACTTTGCCAAAGTGAAATTAAAACTGCAGAACAGCAAGAAGAGCAAGCAAGCCAGTAATTATCTACTTTGTATGCTTAAGTTGTGAAGTATTCCATCCTGAGTGTTTTGAAGATTTATGGATGCATGCTTATTCAAAAGTATGCAGGGTTACAATTTTTTTTCTCAATAAATGTTCTTGTGCCTGCATCAATCTGCTCAATTCAATTCTTGTCTTGCCTATTTTTGTTTGAGTAACTAAAAATGAAAGAAGCTGAAACTCCTATCTAAGTGATGCTCAAACTATGATTTCACAACATGGCCGGATTGAATTGGGAAACAGACTGGCTTGAAAATACTAGCAACAAAAGCAGAAAAGAGCTTTTGCCAACCCAGCTTAATTCCCAGATGCAGTTCATAGCGTGCCCTCTAAACCAGTCATTCCAGCTTAGCTGAGCCCCTGGCTGCTGTGGCTACCTGTCCCAAAACTAGCTAGTTTCAAGGTCAGGCTACCACAGCTGGTGAATGCACTGTAAGCCTCCTTCGAGTTAGGAAATCCGTGCTGTGGTTGGAGCAGTTTGCAATCTTACCCGTTGAGTGAGGCTTTCTGCAGATCAGTCATTTCAGCACTTAAGCTTTCTGGTCTGGCTGCTTTTCTTGAACTGAGAAGCTCATCTGAAATGTCCCATCTCTGCTTCCTCATTGAAATTTATTGCTTTCTAACTTCTGCCAGCATACTGTTAATGGGGTGAACTGATCAATGGAAGAACCTATGTGGTAAAAATGAGCTAAAAGGCATCTCTGAAACATTTCTAACCCATCAAATTACAGAAATCTGTCTCATTGCACTGACCAGCTGTATGGGGTAACCTGGGGAAGATGAAATGAAGCAGGAGTATGAGAATGGTCTGGTTTTACTGCAAGAAAGAAACATGTCTTAAAGCACACTTTTTTAGTCCATATTTTAGTTTTTCTTTAAAATCATTACAGCTAGATGGTAAATCGTAGGAGTTTTGTGAATCAATACAAAGATGCCTGAGTGTGTGCCTGTCACAGTGTTTTCATTACAGCAGACACAGGAGACATATTTCCAAGGAATGTAATAGATCTTGTCTTCTGAGGTGTCTATCCTGAATATTTTCACATTTTTTTCCATCTGAAAATAACATTCAATTGTTCATGTTGCTTTTAGAAAGAGAATATAAGTAACAGAATATTTCGGTTATTACGACATTTCAGTAGGAATTACTGCTACTCAGATATCACATAATAATAGAAAAAGAATATAAAACCAGAAAGAAAAGAAAATATAATTTTAATCTCAGTCTACCACGACATGTTAACATCTTCTGGAGCAAATTAAAAAATTTGCCAAAAGCAAATTCCAATTAAAAAAAAATAAAAATTTATTGGAATTTTTACTGAAGGAAATATAATTGAACATGAATGTCTGCTTACTCTAGACACTTTTTCATCAAGAAAACAGTGACAACGTAGCTACATATATGAGTAAACAAGAGCATTCAGCAATGATCTCAGGATTTTCCAGTTCAATTTACTTCATTATGCAGGTATCTATGATCAGTTGGGTTATCTATTAAAGTAAGCAATCTAGTTATCTGTGTAAGTCATGGTCTCATGATTTTTTTTCCAAATCCAGGGCACTGCAGCTAGTAGAAATGAGTGTAGATCTACTTCTCCCTGAATTTCACTCTGTCCAGTTGGATTCCTTATTAGGTGCTTTACTCATTAGATAAATAGCCTCCATTCCTGTGTTCAGGCTTCCCATATGTGAACGCTTTCAGTACCAAAGCACTCTACCCTTCTGCAAACTTCTATTAAAAAAGAGTAGGAATTTTGTCTGATAGCAAAGCACTGGGAAGGGCCTTATCTGAATGCTGCATAACAGCTTTTCTTATCTTCCAGACTTTTCAGATTAAATTGCGCTGCAAGAGTTTTCTTTCTTAAGTTAAAAATGAGCACATATTTTTCATTTTTCAATTATCTGTGATACACTGGAGGAGTTTTAATTTCTAAAGAGGAAGAATGTGGAAAACATCTTTTTTTCAAGTAGACATCACTTTTATCTTATTAGAGCCATATGGAGTGTTAAAACAAAAGGATTAGAAAATATAAAAAAACTCCAAGAGACTGATCATTATAATAATTTTTTTTTAAATTGAAGTGCTTAAACTATCAATGCAAGCAATGACTAGCTCTGATTACACCCACTTGTATTAATAATTCATAAGCAGTCCAGCTTTATGAACATGAAGGGTTTAACTAAATAAGTTCACTATTAGAATTAATATAGTTGATTCCTTAAATGTATATGTTTTTGTTTTATCTAGCAGGAAGATAGACTTTAAAAAAAATATTTTAAACTATAGATAAGGAGAATAGATAATAAAGCATGCAGTAGAACTGGAGAAGAATTCTGAATTTGGAAGTATGGGAAAAACATGATCTGTGTAGGTATACTATAAATATGCATATATATGTCTATGGAGAACACCATTCAATAGAAAATGCTGCAGGAAAAGGAAGTGTAAAAGTCAGCAGTGTTTTATTTGTGCAATCTTCTTGTATTATTTTCCTCTAAAGAGGAAAAGATTCTCATGTATTCTGGAATAAGTTATACATGTTTGGAAGAAGGAAGAAATTCAGGCTTACTTAGAAAAGGCCAGGAAAAAAATGCAGCATTTTGGAAACATATTCTTACTCTTCCCTTCTGCTGGTGCCAAGTTACCTTTGACACTGATGGCTTAAGACAGTAGGGCTGTGGAAAACATAAGTAACTAAGGGTTTGCAGCATTTTTGTCAGGCTGCCCCCCCTGGACAGTTCTGCAGCAAATCCTGCAGAATGAATCTCTGTTGAGTCTGTTCCTTCCTTTGTGGTGACACCTGTCAGCAGCCAAAAACCAATGATGTGATTTAGAGGTGCTGAGACACCTGTTGTTCCTAGACCTGTTGTTTTATAGGATCAGGGAAAGAGTCAAGGACATTAAAGATGTTTGTTAATGGGCACATACTATATATGTGTATAGCTAAAGGTAATAAGCTGTAAGCTATTAGCCTCATTTTGTGAATGAACACACATGCTCACTGATTTGACTGAGTCAAGTCCCAGGCCAGGTGTTGTCCCTTCAAGGAAAAAGGTGCAGTCTTGATGGATGCTTTTTCTGTCTCCCTTTCAAAGGGGCTATTGTGGTTTATAACATTAGTGCCAGGGCAACTATGTGCTGTATCCCATTATCATCATATGGTCTATCACACATTACAATAGAAGCTACATGTGTTTGGTAAGAGCATGAAATCATTCTGATTTAGGTCCTTCTCCTACTTCATATAATAGTTTTCTTATTGAGTGTAACTTTATTTCACCAAGCTAATAATATACCTAGAAATATCAGGGATATATGTAATATACCTATATATTAGCAAGAGTCTGCAGAGGTGCAGTTACCAGCAAAACAAAAATTTGTGTTGCATATGGGTGAGTGACAGCCTGCTGTGTGTCAGCCCATGTTAAAGTATAGGCTTCTGTTAACCTATGTATGCCTATAGCAAGGCTTTGGTAGTTATCTACCTGGTTTCAGTGGTCCTTACACCTCGGGTATCACCCTGTTTGCCAGCACCGAGAAAAGATTTTCCCTTCCTAGTCCTGCATCCCTGTCTGACAGTTGTTCTAGCCAGCTGAGTGAGGAGGCTAGATTGAAAACATGTTCAAGAGATTGCTTTGCATCATTGCTGGAAGTTTTTGCCTCAGGAGCCTCATCAGATACCAGAATTTCCAGAAGAGGTTTTTTTGTTCTATGATAGGATAATAAGGAGCAGTTCAGGAATTAATTAATAATTTATTTAATACTACTTTGTCTCCTAGTCTTTTTAAGGAACATGGGGAGATCTTAATATTAGTTCCCTAAGGAAGGCGGTAAGGGCACCCTACCTCTTTTTCATGTAATGATATTGATGCTTCCATCTAGGACTATCCATAACCAAGGCAATAAAAAAATGCTAGTAGTAGAAAAGATTGTCCAGTACTTAGGGCAGTGGCCCAGGAATCCAGAAATGAAATTCAAACTGAGGGCCATGGACAATGTGTTGCCCTTCCTCTGTCTCAGCTCTCCATCTCTAAACTGAAAACAAGTGGTATTCCTCTACCTCCCAGAAATGTTATCAATGCATTAAGGCTTGTGAAGCACTTACTATTTACAGATGGGAAATGCAAAAGTATGTTCCTTGTGAAAAAAGCTTTTTGCTATTAAGGAATTCTCAATAGCATAGCATTTATTTTACTCCTAACAATCAGTTTTAGCTGACAGTGTTTAAGTACTAGAGCTTTCAGACATGTCTGCCTTTTATTTTTCTTATTACAAGTGCTATCAACATTTCCAAGTTAGACCAAGCAGTGCTAGACTTAATGTTAAATTAAAACTTACAAGGTAAAAGATTCCTCTGCGTTGTTTGCCTTTTGCAGTGGTGAAACTTGTAACTGGACATACTGTTAGTGTAGATGACTGACTTACCCCAGAAAAAGGTTTGTGAAGGGAACCTTGGCTTCCCCTTCCCTCCCACAGGCTTGCCAGTTTTCTTCTTGTTTGATCATTCATATCTTGTGGGGAAATACTGTCATGGTTTCACTAGGAGGAGGAAGTTAATCAGCACTGGTGATGGGGAAATGGAGCCTGTAGCTGTTCCCACCTCGGAGGAGAGTGGCTCAAACCAGCCCTACTGAGCTGGCAGGAGAGCTCTGCGTTTCCTCACCACCTCTGCTAACTGAGTGCTCTGGTGGAGAGGACGGTGTTATCAAGCTGTCACGGACAACACAGAATCAAAGTTTTAAAAGCCTAAAGAAATACTGTACGTCAGCTGGTTTCACTTGGGCAGAAAATCAGTGTACAGGCCCCAAGCGCCTTGGGGGTGGCCATCAGCCCTGTGCCCCAGCCTGTCCCTGGGCTGGCACCACCCTCACCCTGACCCCATCCCCGCGCCAGGGCTGCAGCTGACCCCGGTCACCTTCCCCAGCCTGGCCGGCCTTGCTGGAGGCTGAGGATGGGGCTGGCTGGGGAGGGAGGGCAGTGTGGACCCTGCCCCCATGTTGCCCGGCACAGTTTGATCCACCATGCTTTATACTGTCCCCATGAATAGCAGTGTCACAAGCTTCCTTGCACATAATGCTCCAAAGGGTTTGATAATTTAAGGATATATTCATGCTGCTTCCTAGGTAACAGTGCCTGATTTTGATTTTTTGTAATATATCTCCAGATCAGGGGGAGAAGGCAGCTGGCAGGCAATGAGCAGCTCCCTCAGCCCGTGCACCCGTAGCTGTAGGGGGGATGTGTGGCTCCTGGCAGGAGGCATCGGCACACGGGAGCCGGGAGCGGCATGGCGCGGTGGGAACAGCTGCCAGCTCCGGCAGCGACTTCGCAGTTGAGCGAGGCCATCTCACCTGCTTAACGTGATAGCACGTTATGGCATGTTCGCTTTCCAGATCCCTTTGTGAAGAAATTTTCTCCATGCAGGATACGAATTGGAAGCATGAACATTTCTGTGCCTCCGTGCGATTACAGAGCTGCTTCTGTAAAGAGGTGTAGAAGAAATCATTTCTGATGTTTGTGGGGTTTGATGGGTTCTCTGATGGCCTCTCACCTGGCATCTTTGTGATGGGATGTTCTCCATCAGGAATACTGAATGAGTACATTTGTCAGGGCTCGGTCTGGTACCACGTGGATTCAAAAGCTAAATAGTACAATCAAATAATGGCTTAAGGCAGGAGGAATTCTTTTGAGAGGATTGTTTTGGGCTATGGAGCCTGGTTTATTTTTGTCTTGTGTTTTAAGATTGTTTGGTAAACCATTTTGCACGTGAGGCTTTGCACTGCAATGGGCACTCAGCTCATCATTTATATGATTAAATAAATAGATAGAGATCCAAATACACTGAAATCCTGCTCCAAACAATACGCAGTCTAATACTTCCTATGGAATTAAATAAATGTAAGCCTGTCACTTTAAGTATATGGAAATCTCTTGACTTTAATGATACAATTGCAAGACTTTCCTACAGCAGCAAAGCACACGACTAATCTGGTGCAAGTCTTTGAAGTGCAAATTGTACATTTCCCACCAAACACTTGAAGCAAAAGATGGGAAACATCAATTCACACTACTGACAAAAAAAGACTCCAGTTTTTCACAAGAAGAAAGGTTTTAAATTTGCAATTTTCATCTACAAGATAAGGTGTTAATGAATTTTATATTTTATCCACATAGATATGTAAATTTCTTCTGAACTTTGCTACAGAGCATCTATTGTGCAACTAGTGAAAAAGATGGAGGCTGTCGTCAGTAGAGGGGAAAAACGTCTCATTTACCTTGTCATGGGTTTTTTATCCTACTTCTTTCATGGATCCTGACATGGGAGCCTGGTCCAATGCTGTGGTTGAACTCAGTGGAAATATATATAAATATATA
>VZRW01005012.1:322612-340507 GCA_013398125.1 Aegotheles bennettii
TATTTTTTCTTTTTTATGTTTTTAAATAAGTATTAGATCAAGCCAGTATTGGAAGAAGCAGAAAACGTCCTTTTGAGTTTAGGCATAGTAGGCAATGTCCAACACTCTTCCCAATTCACTTTTCTTTAGATAAAAAAAACACATTCAACAAATTAAAAGGCATTTTTGGGGGAGAGGTGGAGGTTTTCATATGTATGACCTTGATCCTGTGATATCAATTGCCACCAAGAGCAGACAGGGAGTGTTCATCTGCATTCTCTGCAGAAGAAAAATAAGAGCTGTAGAGCAAGAATTAATTTCCTAAAGGCAGATATATTTTAACAACAACAAAAAAACCAAACTGTTGAATGATTATGTACAAAAGATTCGGTTATAAGGTTTGACTTCTGTATAAATTGAAACACTGCTTTATGTCAAGAGCACCTGAGTAATTTTCAACAACCTAATAGAAAACTTCCATTATCCACAGGTAGAGGATTCTACCTATGTGTAAGTGGAATATCCTGTATTTCAATTTGTGCTGCCTGTTGCCTCTTGTGATGACACTGGATACCCCTGAGAAGAGTCTGGCTCTGGCTTCTCTACACCCATAATGCCTATGTAATTATGGTGAAAAAGTTTTAAGCATTTGTAGCTCCAGATTAGAGTAAGGTGACCAACTGATTTTGTTCTGGATTTATTTTATTTATTCTTCTGCTCTGTCTTTTAGGTTATAACTTTTGTTCTGGTGTATGAAGTTGTATTACAGATACAGTTGAAGTCTTTGTTAAAATGTGAGGAGCGATCAGTTTTACAGAACCGTTCTCTACAGTTCAGTCCTAAGAAGTGTTTCATATTTGAAACACATACACTTTTAGTCATGGATGGCTGCATACATCTGGCTCTTCATAGTAATGCAATCCCTGAAACATTTAAAAAATTTTGCTCTGGAAACACTCCTCAGCTGTGAATTCTACCTCCAATTACCAGGCATTTTTCAACTACAGACCATTCTCTAAGTGCAAAACTGAGTCCAACCTAGATCTATCTCATCTATGGAATAAATCACTGGGATGAATTTCATGCTTGGCTACAGCAGTGTAAATGTAAAGTAGATTCATTGAAGTCAACTGGGTAACTGCAGATTTATGCTGCCATTAGTGAGAAGTGATTTGCTGGAAATGTTTTCTTTTTCACTCCCTCATTGCTACAGTTTCTACACCAGTAAAATGCGTAATAGTTATTACTGGGCCTCAGTAGCATTCTAACAATTAAATACCAAAGAGGTAAAACTTGCCCAAATCAGGCATAAACATTTATTTTAAGTGCTTCCTTCCCATAGGTAGTAGGAAATCTGTGTTTCCTAGAAGGATGTACAATATGTTGTCACACTGTTTCTCTGTCCGGCTATTCCTTTGAAGTTTAACCCTTCTGTTGATGAAGATACTATGGTCTTAGAGATAGTAGCTTCTGCATTTTGTGACAGTAGGTGCCACAGAAGAGGCAGATACTGTTAGTTCACCTCTAGAGAAAGGTAGGCTGTGAGGTGAAGTTAGTCCTTACTAAGTACCAGAAAAGCCACAAGGGAGAAAGATGTCACTGATGCCCCACTCACAGGAAGACTTCTTCCTGAATTCAGATGTAGTTATTACATATCAGAGAGCTCAAATATGAAACAACATCATACAACACCTCGTTTCATGAGCTTCATTGTTCCTGTAAATCAGCACTTTGTTAAATAGTAGCTTCTCTGGGTTAATATTAACTTATTTGTGTAGCTGGGGGAAAACAAGAACTTATCAGAGAGGCAGCGGATCATTGCAGATTGCAAAAGGAGTAATCCATTCTTGCAAATTATTCTCCCCATTCTAATAATATGCACAAGTAGTAGGTTCCTTAGCTGCCAGCACCAGATTTGGGGGACTGTTGCAGGGCAGGGTAGTGGGGGATGAATCTTAAGAAACTTCAGCCTTCACCGTTTTTCAGGCCCATGTTTATGGCAGTGCCCATTAATGACAGAGTCCATTGAAAGAAAAGGGCAATGGAAAAATATATTTCAGGCCCACCTGAAATAAGTTAGAAATCAACTTTGACATGAACATCTCCAGAATGGCCTTGTCCATTAGTTTTTGTCACTGTAATAGTTATCAAGCCTGGTAATGCTATACTTTTTCTGTGACAACTACTGTCTCTATTACAGCAAATACAATGGATCAGCCCCTCTGCGTTAATTTAGCAGATTGATAGTATACTTTAGTTTATTGCAATCTGACTGGTCTGCAATGTACATCTGCCCTTGTGGCTACCTTCTCTTCTTTGGAAGAACACTTTCAATCTAGCAATTTATTGCCCAACACACTTCTTAAAATGTCATATAAAATTGAACTTTAATAGACAGAGTTGGTAATAATCAATGACCTTTTAGGACATATTGTGCTAATAAGTGGTTACAGACTATCCTGCCTGAAATATCTGCAATGATCCCATTCTTTCTCCAAATATCTCAATAATTCCTCCAGGAAATTAATGAAAACTTCACAGGCTAGTAGACAGGGTAAACAACCTCTCTTGTCTTGTGATTGTGCTACCTGGAAAGCAGTTTTTTTGTAAACAGAGCAAATGTGTAGACTAAATTGCATAATTTTGTGTTATGAGAGACCATATACAGACTCATCACATCTAATATAGGTGTGGCTGCAGTGAAATTTCCCATATTCCAGCCAGCTTGTGGTGGGTTTGTCTGGCTGCACTGGGCAGAGCTACAGGTTTGCCTGGCTGAGCACCTCCTCTGAGGTCCCTGGTGAGTTAATATAGCTTAAGTCTGCTCTGCGGTGATTAGATTGCTACAAATACCCAAATTAACTAGGTTGAAGTTACACATGGTGCAATTACTGTTTGGTTTGTGTTTCAGTCAGACACTGAAAAGATTCAGCTATGGGTGTCTGTACTAGAAATATCAGTTTGTGTAAGTGGAACTAATCGTGTGAATTTAGCAGTGGGTAACTGCCTTTCTCAGGAAAACAATTTCATCAGTTTGAAAACTGTTTACTAAAAAGGTGACACTAGGATCAGCTTATATCATAAGCTGACAGCTGCAAAATGTTAAGCTTCATTAAAAGCTTGGTGTCCTGTATAGCACGTTTGCCTTATTTGAGTGGTATAAGGTGAGGCAACTTAAGAGAAGAGGGAATTGCTCTCCATATGATATCCTTTAATCCTGTCCCTAAGCAAATACCTTGACCAAGCCTGGGGAACAGGTTGGTGGGCAGGCAAGAAAGGATGCAGGAAAAGAGAAATACATGGAATAACTCAGCAGGTCTTGTGAGCAGCCAAGCACCCACACTGCCACTCACCCACTCTCCCCCGCCACGTGCTGGTGTAGGGGAGAAAACGGAAAGAGGAAAAACTGAGAAGACCCATGGGTCAACAGAAAGACAGTTTAATAGGTGAAGGAAAGAGGAGGGGAAAACAAACAAAAATTGATGAAAAAGCAGTCATGAACTACCTCCTGCTAGCAGGTTGATGTCCAGACAATCTCTGAGCAATGGCCACCTTGAAGGCATACTCTCCCTGCCCTCCACTTCCCCCAGCCCCTTCCTCCTGTACCCCATGATGTTATGTGGCATGGAATATCCCTTTGGCCAATTTGGGTCAGCTGCCCTAGCTGTGCCCCCTCTCCCAACTCCTTGCTCATCCCCAACTTACTGTGGGAACAGAGTAGAGGAAAAAGAGAAAGGCTTGACTCTGTGGAAGCCCTGCTTAACAATAGCGAAAATACTGGTGTGCTATCAACAGGGTTTTAGTCACAAATCCAAAACATAACACCGTGTAGGCTGCTGTGAACTCCAAGTTAACTCCCTCCAGCCAGACCCAATACAGCAAGTAAGCATGGTCAGGGTAAAAAGAAAAGATGAGTATGCATGGTGAGTTTTTGATGTTCCTAAAGTAGGAGAAACTCCATACTTGTCCCTAATTAAGCCCTGTATAAAAGAGAAGTTCAATGCCCAATTTGTGTTTTCTAACTCAAAATTATGAAGCAGCCAGAATTTTAATTTTCAAATGATTAAGTAAAGATGACTTACTGAAAAGGACCCACAAGATGCTTTTGGAAAGAGTTTTGATACTTTTTTGTCTATTTTTTGTCAACACCATGCACCAGTACAGGCTGGGGGCTGACCTGCTGGAGAGCAGTGTAGGAGAAAGGGACCTGGGGGTCCTGGTGGACAGGAGGATGACCATGAGCCAGCAATGTGCCCTTGTGGCCAAGAAGGCAAATGGCATCCTGGGGTGCATTAGAAGGGGGGTGGTTAGTAGGTCGAGAGAGATTCTCCTCCCCCTCTCTTCTGCCCTAGTGAGGCCACATCTGGAGTATTGTGTCCAGTTCTGGGCCCCACAGTTCAAGAAGGACATGGAACTGCTTGAGAGAGTCCAGCGCAGAGCCACTAAGATGATGAAGGGAGTGGAACATCTCCCTTATGAGGAAAGGCTGAGGAAGCTGGGTCTCTTTAGCTTGGAGAAAAGGAGACTGAGGGGTGACCTCATCCATGTTTACAAATATGTAAAGGGTGAGTGTCAGGATGATGGAGCCAAGCTTTTTTCAGTGATGACCAATGATAGGACAAGGGGCAATGGTTGCAAACTGGAGCATAGGAGGTTCCATGTGAATATCAGGAAAAACTTTTTCACTGTGAGAGTGACAGAGCACTGGAACAGGCTGCCCAGAGAGGTTGTGGAGTCTCCTTCACTGGAGACATTCAAAACCCGCCTGGATGCGTTCCTGTGTGATGTACTCTAGGTGACCCTGCTCTGGCAGGGGGGTTGGACTAGATGATCTTTCGAGGTCCCTTCCAACCCCTAGAATTCTGTGATTCTGTGATTTTTATGTTTTATCTTTGGAAATAATTCTTCATGTTCAACATAAAGTAAAACATTACCTACAGATGCAAACTGTTAAGACGTATGGCTTATCCTGCCTGTGAGGGTAAAGATTTTTGTTTTTAAAGAAAATAATCAGATTTATAACAGTGTGCAAGTCCAGAAAAGGTGCCCAAATTATTCAGTGGGAAAAATCTCCAGTATCTTTTTAGCTATTTAGTTATAGAATATGTTTATAGTGCTATATCCACTACTTATGACAGTCTAGTACAAATAATTGTGTGATAATTAATGGCTTGACAAAAAGCTTTTTTTAAAAAAAAAACCAAACAAAATTTATTCGAAGGGAATTTTAAGTAGGCACTTTCAGTGCTCAATTGAAAGTATATCTTGGCAGACACCATTTATCTGCCCTGCTACTTGAAATATAATGAACAAAGTTTGATACACTGCAGACAGAGAATTGAAAAGGAAGTGCAAAACACTAAATGGAAGTATAAAAATGCACTGAACTCAACGGAGTGCATTGAAATACATCGTTTTACCAATAAGGTGACAGTGGAGGAAGGGTTTCCTAAACCAGCAGTAATACATTTGTAGCCAATGGAATACCAATTTTCCATTGGACATAATCATGCACTTCAGGAGAGCGATATAAATCGAAATGAAACTATCTTTTCTAACCATAAACACTTCTGAATAAGGGGGAGTTGTCTAAATGCATTCCAAGTGTTACGCCCTTGCAGTTTTTTTCAATAAAGTTGAATCTTGGTGCAGAGTTGAGGTTTGTTTATTTATGTATACATATATGTATGTATGTATGTATGTAAGTATGTGATTAAATAACATTGAAGTTTAAAGATCTATCAAGTTATATTTGATATGCAGGGTAGCCATAACCTGACAATAATGGTTTAGTCCTGCAGCCCACTAAGTGAATAGACTTCTCTTAGTTTAATTACAATGAAGGATGAAAACAATTAGCAGGATCAATTCTGTCTACGTCTTTGCTTGTGTAGATACAACCTTCCAGGCTTCTGCCTTTTGGGTGAATATCTTACCTACTATGACTGACAGCTGGAGAATGTTCTTTGTTTTCTCAATTTTTGTTCAGATCAATTGCTGTTTGTTAAGCAGCAGATTAACTACCAGGAATACTATGTTCCATGACAGCTTCTGCTATTGCTGGGGTTTTTTTTGGTTTTCTTGGCTGGGGTTTTTTCCTTAACTTTCACTGTAACTCAGCAGCTCTGTATTTCACTTTCTTGTTTAATAACGTATAACTCTCAGGACTGTTGTTAAGCTGAAATATTTAACATTCATAAAACATTACATTACATTGGTAAAATAATGGAAATTATTTTGTTAGTATAATATAGAAAGTAATAGCATCATAGAAATAGAAGCCTCATTATTCATTGGGATTCAGAGTCAGATTAATTGACACATCAGTTAGGCTTTTTGAGTTGAAAAATCTGACCTAAACACTTCTCGTTTATCCAACCATATCAGGTCTTCAAAGCTCAGTTTCCTGATTTGAGGTGTGAACTCCTCATCGTTTGGCAAAATGCAAGAGAATTAAGAGGAGGTGTGGATGGTTGAATGGTTTCTGAGTGTTTTTGAAAGAGGTCAGGTAGTCTATATCTGACCTTCATGTATATGAAACTGAAATGTCACAGTCAGAGGAACTGAAGCTAAATATGAAAGTACTGGAGAAGTTGTTTAACAAATATCTCTTTTTAATCCTGCCCTACTTTAATAGCAGAGACACACTGAGGTGAAAGAGAAAGTTGCTGAGTGCAAAACTTCAGTTGCACAGCTCTTTAAGAGAAGGAGCAAAAGCTTTAACATGCCATAATGTGTCTTCTATAAAGAACAATAATGTGTTTCCTTTTCCCAGAATGTAGTAAAACAATAGATGCAAATAATAGAAATAACAGTTACTTCCTACACCACTAGTGGCTTTATTTTTTTTTTAATTAATAGATTAATGTGCCTAAGCAGTATGGACACTGCCATACCTGCTGTAGTAAGTGGTGAGTACTTGCTGAACTGCCATTCAGTTGCATTTGCAACCAGTGTTTTTACCTTGTTTCTCTTACAACCTGTAGTTTCAGGAGATGTTTCCCTTGCATGAACTTCATTCTGCTTTTTCAAAACTAGGCTAATGACATGCAAAACATGACATTGTGACACCCATTTACAAGAAAGGTAGGAAGGAGGACCTGGGAAACTACAGGCCTGTCAGCCTGACCTCAGTGCCAGGGATAGTTGTGGAACATCATCTTGAGTGTGATCATACAGCACGTGCAGGACAAGCTGGGGATCAGACCTAGTCAGCATGGGTTTACAAAGGGCAGGTCCTGCCTGACAAACCTGATCTCCTTCTGTGACAAGGTGACCTGCCTGGTTGATGAGGGAAAGGCTGTAGAAGTTGTCTATCTTGACTTTAGTAAGGTGTTTGATACCATTTCCCACAACATTGTTCTGGAGAAACTCGCTGCTCATGGCCTGGATGAGAGTACCCTTCACTGGGTCAAAAACTGGCTGGATGGTTGAGCATGAAGAGTGGTGGTAAATGGAGTCATATCCAGTTGGTGACCAATGACCAGTGGTATTCCTGAGGACTTTGTACTGGGGCCAGTTCTGTTCAATATATTTATCAGTGATATGGATGAGGGCATTAGTGCACCCTCAGTAAATTTGTGGATGACACCAAGTTGACCTGCCTGAGTGTAGGGAGGCTCTGTAGAGGGACCTGGACAGGCTGCAGCGACTGATCAAGGCCAATTGTATGAGATTCAGCAAGGCCAAGTGCCAGGTCCTGCACCTGGGCCACAACAACCCCATGCAAAGGTACAGGCTTGGGGAAGAGTGGCTGGAAAGCCGCCCGGGGGAAAATGAACTGGGGGTGCTGGTAGACAGCCAGCTGAACATGAGCCAGCAGTGTGCCCAGGTAGCCAAGAGGGCCAACAGCATCCTGACCTGTATCAGAAATAGTATGGTCAGCATGACTAGGGAGGTGATTGTCCCCCTGTACCCGGCACTGATGAGGCCGCACCTTGGGTACTGCATTCAGTTCTGGGCACTACTGCATTGAGTTCTGGGCCCTTCACTACAAAAGAGACATTGAGGTACTGGAGTGGGTCCAGAGAAGGGTGATGAAGCTGGTGAAGGGCCTGGAGCACAGGTCTTACAAGGAGCGGCTGAGGGAGCTGGGGTTGTTCAGCCTGGAGAAAAGAAGGCTCAGGGGAGACCTTATCGCTCTCTACAACTAACTGAAAGGAGAATGGAGCGAGGAGATGGCCGATCTCTTCTCCAAAGTAACAAGTGATAGGACAAGAGGGAATGGCCTCAAGTTGCGCCAGGGGAAGTTCAGGCTGGATATAAAAAAAAAATGTTTTCACTCAAAGGGTGGGCAGACAGTGGAACAGGTTGCCCAGGGCAGGGCAGTGGTGGAGTCACCATCCCTCAAAGTGTTCAAAAAACATGCAGATGAGGCCCTTAGGCATATGGTTTAGTGGTAGACTTGGCAGTCCTGGGTTGGTGGTTGGACTCAAAGATCTTGAAGGTCTTTTCCAACCAAAATAATTCTATGATTCTGTGAAAAATAGACTCTTTGTGAATACTTAATGCTAAAGCCCATATCCCTTTATTTTTTTTAAATTATAAGCAGTGAGAGTTAGAGAGCAAAATTAAGTCAGCCTGAGTTAATATTGCTTCACAAGAGACAGAAGTTAGTAAAATCGAGGTTTGTCTGTTTCTAAAATCCTTGTTCCCACAATTGAGCCTTGCATTAAAATGATAGCATACTTGAAATTGAAAGATTAGTTCCTTACCAGTCATAATCTCAGTACAGCATCTTTAATAATTAGCCACTCCTAATCATCGGAAAGTATTAGCATTCTGTCATTAGTAGTTCTTCTCTCATAGGGCTGCTCCTAGGGTAATGTTGAACGAACAGTGTTTTGAATACAGCTTTTGGGAAGGCTTATGTGTCTTATGTGTGTTTGTGTTACAAAAATAAATGCACCTATCTCCTACTTCTGCTTTGTCTTCATTTCATACTTTTCATTTGTATTGGAAATAGTCACGTCCATCCATACACACGTACTGTTACTGCAGTTTATACAACAAACTGAGAATTCGGGTATGTTTTTGGAAATAGCAAAACTACTCTCGCAGTTTCTGTGCAGCTGAGAGAGTTGCATGAGCCTGTCTAATCTAATCTCAGAATTCCAGCTGCTCTGAGGTCAAGGAGGATGACGAATAAGATGGAGACAACAACAGCAGCAGCAGAAAGTAGGAAACCATTAACTAATTGGATGAGAGAAGTGTCCATCCTTTGGTCAGAGAGAAACCATGATTAAAATATGTCAAGGGTATAGCTGAGAAGTTGTTGAGAAAAGAAAAGTAAAATGCCTTCTCAAACACAGTGACATGCAAGGGAAGCATGAACTATTTTTGACACAGGGGAAGTAACATTGTAGGCTTATACAATAATGCTGGGTACTAGCTAGTATTGATAGTGATGTTAGTATAGGTATAGGCCAATGTTAGCATATGAAAAGAAGCTGGGGAAGTAGCTTACATAGTGGACTAGAGAACTGAGGAAATAGTATTTGTATTTTCCCTGCTCAGTCTGGAAATCTGCAGCTATTTTCACAAGGTTTCCATAAAGATTCCTCCAGGTTTCATCTTTCATAGGTATATAATCACAAGCAGGAAAGGTAAAGAGTGAACATCTGTGGTTCTTCTCTTTGCTTGTCCAGGACCTTTTCTTCATGAAATGTGAATGTAATAAACTCAAACCTCTCAAAAATATGCTGAGTGAATTGTGAGGTACCAAGTGGTTCAAAGCTAAGTGGCTCTGCTGGGTAGGGCTGATGATCTAAGCACCAAGAAGAGCAGATGAACATTCGTTCTCTGGTTCGTTCTCAGAATTTTTCACAAACAGTTATGTCCTGCCCTTTCCCAGAGCAAAATGTGAACTTCCAAGTCTCTTCCCTTCAAGGATGAAACATCCAGATACAAGAACAAGGTCAGAAAAGCAAGGCAAACTTCAGGAAGATATAACTATCATGTATATAAAACATGCATCCTTAACACTGAAATTTTTGAAAAAGCCATTTAAGATTCAAAAAGGTATAGATATTGTCAAGCATGTGATCCCATGGTGCATAGGTGCACAGGATAAAGTAAATGCTATCGAAGCTGCACAAAATCCTACGTAATTAAGTGAGATGTAACTTCTCTGCAGCCAACTTCTTCCTATCAAGGTCATTACAAAGTGTTATGGGATGTAATGTTATTTTCCATTTAATGATGACTGGTTCCATTGGTTTTGTCTTCCATGCACAAAACATTAATCTTTCTGGAGTATATATTCATCTATTCCTGTGGTACCTTCTTCAAAGCTTTCTATTGATTTATGCTTTTCATCTGTCATTTACAAGTAACTGTTCCAGCTCTTGTGATTTTTTTTAATCTATTCCCTAGATTCCAGTTGCTATTGATTTTTTTTTTCTACTTCTGTGTGCTATTTTCCAGAATTAATCCTTTTTGCAGCTTTTCTTTTTTCAGTATGTATAATAAGAAAACCTGGAGCAATCACTTGTCTTTCTAATAAAGGACATGACCAATAACTGTGGTGCTATATTTCCAACTCTCCATCTTTCAGAAAGATATTAATGATTTTTGAGTACATCTATTGCAGAACAGTAGCAAAAGGAATTGAAGTTTCTTTGAATATACTAGCTCATCCTCTTTGTTGCCCTGGCCTAAAAATGGTTTATAAAAATAATTGAAATTCTAGTTTCACTTTGGGGGGGAATTCTCTCTCCCCAGTTATATTCCCTTCATCCTCTTCATTGTCCTTTAAAATCCCTGTTTGTACTCTTTTACTTCTGCAAGCAGGCTGGTGGCCTTCAGTACCTGTAATGGAATATCACACTTAAAATCTGTGCATGATATGCCAGCACAGACATCTGCACATCTGTAAGGGTTCACGTGAGTTGCAGGTGTTTTGATGCTTTAAAATCCAACAGAAATACCTCATAAACTGGTTCTTTATTAAGTTAGGTAAGCAGGGAACAATAATTAGAATTTTTATCTTCCAATAAAGCTCAAGCAATGCTGAAGTACAGAGCACTGTACTCATCTCTGCTTTAAGATGCAACTGGAAGTTGGTTCTCTTCGTACACAGCAAAGAAAAAGATGTGGTGTGGGTTTTTTCAAGTGGGCAATCTGTGAGGCAAACAAACGTTATTCTTTCTAATTTTTCCTGACCTTGAAATGAGATAGCTAGCATATAGGTACATGAAATGACCTGCCCTGCACTGAAGGATGAAAGTAAAATTCCCCAGCCTATATCAAAACTAAACAACCCTCCATCTCCTAGAAACGTGGTTTAACGTATCTGGAAGTGTAACTAGTGCATCTAGTAATAATCTGAAAATTAAATTAGAAAAAAACCAACCTCCCTCTGCTCAGTGTTCTACTTACCCTTAGATTCATGTTAGAATCTGGTCCTAACAAAATTACTGAAGTTTCAAAAAGCCACTTTGAAAATAAAAAGAGAAAAAACAGGTCATTGTTGTTTAAGTTCAAGAATCCCAACTGTTATTTTTGGGGTGATTTTTCTTTTTTTCCCCTTAATCCTTCTCCAACTAGGCTACTACATACCCAGTCAATAATTACTTTCACTGAGCACCGCTTGCTGGAAAAGATCAGAACTAGCATAGCTTCCTTCCTTTCTTGATGCATCTTCATATTTTACATATTCCATTTTAAGTGTGTAGTATTTTGCCTAAAGAACCATTTCATTAGGAGCAATCATCAGTCTTTTTAGTTGTTACAATTTTTCCCACCTGTCCGTCTGTTCCCTGCAATGTGTTTCCCAAGCAGAACGTCACCTCCACGACTGAGGGAAGCCCCGAGGTTCTCTCCCTTGCAGCGCAGTGGCCACTTGCATTTGCTCCAGCACTATGCTCTGTCACTCAACCTGCAACAGCCAGGCCGGCAACAGTTGTGCCCTGAAGAAGTCATGGGAGAGGTGTTCTCTTAAAAGGAACCAAAGGCTTGCTTTCTTCTTGGCTGCTCAAAGTTTTTTGCCTCTGAGCTGGTAGAGGAAGTGTGTGAGGTTTGGGGTTCTTCTGTTTTTCATTTTAAAGAAAAAGTATCCAAATATTCATACAGTCACTGTGTAGCTTCAAGGCCAGATTACTGGCTGACACAAAACCAGCACTGACCTTTGATTATTTTTTTAAAAGGAATTGTGCTACTAAAGAGTTGAAAAGATAAGCAAAGACTTTCAATTCAGTTGGTAGAATGCTCATTGTTTTCAGAGAATGGGACACCAGAAACAGATCTTACTTAAGAATGCTACTGGTCAAAAGAGATAAAATAAAACCTTTGTTATTAGCAAATTATAAAAGAAATCTTATGTGCTGACTCATTGTTTGAAGTTATGAACAAAGTGTTCAAAGCAACAAAAGACAGGTAGATGCTGTGACATCCCCCTAGAAATAAGGTTCCCTCAAGCATCAAAATGCTTTTAATGCTCATCAGGGGGTTGGGGTGGTGGTGGATGTGGAGAGTGCTTTTTTCATGGGGAAAAAAAAATCCACAGTCTCAACTTCACATTTAACAGCCTTGCTTTTGGTATGAAAGGCATTTGACAAGTGAACCCATTACGATAATCAGGAGTGCTGCTCTAACAACTGCTGTCAAGCAAAGAGCTTCTGTTCTCTCTCCCTCTCTCTCTCTCTCTCTCTCCTCTCTTTCTACTCCTTTACTTAACAGCTAAACTCAGCGAACAGGCTCAAGCTGTAAACAAATAACTCATAAATAAACTGGAACTTTGGGGCCTGCCTTTCAACTTCTACCCTTTCCTGTCCCTTCTGAAATAAAAGAAAAAAAAGGTTTTTGTTTAGATTCTGATTTTGCATTACAAGAAGTAGCTACATGAATAAAAGAGGCATTACTGCTAAACACAAGCTTACTGCTTTAAATGCCAGGATACAGTAGGATGGAAAATACCCATCCAATGTGACTGTAGGTGTAACACCATAGTTTAATCTCAGATAGTAATGAAATAATCTGTAATGTGTTGTACGTGTATTCGTTAGGTTTGTACAAGACAAGGAGCATGCTGGTACAACTATTTTGGTAAGAAAACCATGCTCTTACCAAAATAGTTGGGCAGCTCTACTAAGTATGCACAGACTCACTTATGTGTTTGAACTCTCTTCATTTACAGATTATGGGGTTATTCAACATGTGGTTTTTGGTTAAGCACCAATTCCAAAATTGGTAGCTGTGAGAGTAATTAAGATCATTATTTTACGATTGAACATTTTCAAAACAATGTAATTGAGACCAAAATTTGATTTCCTTATTCCCTGTAGTTTTATTTGTGGTTTTGCTTTCCATTTGGAAGTGGAGCCAAGGTCACAGAATATTTCAATAACTTACAGTCGATGGCTGCTAAATGTCATTCCCTTGAATACAATTACAACTTAAAAAAAAAAAGTGCATTGTCCATTTGCTCTAAATGCATCTTTGATGGATGCTTCTGCATCTTTGTGATAGATTTTTTTTTACCTCCTCTCCTCTATAACTCAATTGGATGAAGTCTTACATTGTTGTAATAATCAATGGTGATATAAAATCAATTAGAAATTGGCCTGGCATTATAAAACTGAGATTCTGGGTCAGATTCTAGGTACAAAGTAATCTGAGTGCTTAACTTTCTACACCATAAAGGTTTTAGGGGTTAATTTTCACTCAAAAGCATGATTATATTTGTAATTAGGCAGTGCTGTTATTAGTAGTATAACTGCTTTTGGCACAACTCAAATCAAAATATCATTCCAAGTTTCAATTGTTAATCTGAGTAATTGGAAAAAGGTAAATGACCTCTTAGTTCACCCTGGTAATCTACTGCTTTATTTTGTACTGATGTGACTGATACCACAATCATGGGTTTGTTCTTATTTGTCCCATCAGTTTTCTATCAGATGTGTCAGATGCCCTTCAAAAAGCACACCATCTTTGGGCAAGTGGAATGTAAATCTGGCTTTTAAGTTGAGGCTAAGAGAGGGGTTAGTAGACATGCTTCTAAAAAGAAAAGTGAATCACAGCAGTGATGGCAGTGATTTGCATATATTCCTTTATAGGTTTAATTAGCGATGTGGTTACATATATGGCCTATTCTCCATCCTCCTCTCATTCTGTTGACACATTCCCACCTCATGCCTACTAAAAATTGTTAGATAAAATTCTCATCCTGCTGAAATCACTGCCAACGTACCAATTCATTTAAATGTGCCAAGTGTTCATACATAAAGGTTTTATGAAATTTATACAGATAGATATGCATTAGCTTATTTAGAAGCAAGAGTTGCTCTAGGTGATCTTTTGATTTTCACTACAGAAGGTGATTTCCTGCTCTTTTTGCTACCTATCATAATACTAATATCTTAAAAACAATCAAAACACGCCCAAAACCAAACAAAAAAACCCCACAAAATAGAACAGGAAAAAACTAAAAAAACCCCGCAACTTGTCCAAAAGATACACATTGCGGCAGAACTAGGATGATTCTTTCAAGAATGTTCTTAATAGACTGTATGTGTTTAAAAATCAGTCTACGTAGCACGCAGCTGGTACATGAAGGTGAGCATTTCCTCTTTGCTCTGGGCAGTCAGCTGTTGATACTGATCACGTTTAGACCCTTATCCTCTGAGAAGACCTGAGGAATGAATGCTGCTGATTCTGAGTGCTTGGGCCACAATGATAGTAATTGTCTAGATTTTATTCCCCTTTCTCTCTGTATCATGTATTTCCAGTTCTAAAAAAAAGAAAAAAGAAAGGAGGGGGGATACAAGCCATCTACTTTATACTGCCTAGGTGATATGATTAGAAATGTAGATTTTCTGTGTAGTTGATGACATTTTTCCTAGGCAGTAATTCAGATGACATCGGTTAGAAGGTGTGACTACCTATGTGGATGTTTACATTTTAATTAGATACTTCATACTCCATTACTGAAACACATAGAACAGGAAAATCATTGTGCCTGACAGTAACTAATATTTTTGAGCCAGGATTATGACTGGAAACATACCATAAAGTTGGTATTGCTTGGAGCATATTTTCAGGAGGGCAGCTGATAAGTTTGTATACATGGGCAAATAGCTGCATTACTTTGGTATCTTTCTCCCTCAGACTTTCTCTTTCTTGTTTTATTTGCATTCAAATCTTTTGCACTTTTTTCAAACTGGTTTCAGACATCAGTCCAAAATGAGTTCAAAGCCAAGATTTGATTCTGAGTTTTACTCTTGGCTCTCCCACCAATCTGTTTAACCATTTATTGAGTGTCTCTCACAGCAGTGTCTCTCTTACCCTGTACACATATTGGGAATCATTAGCTTTGTCACTAGTGGGTAAGTATCCGGGAGGAAAAGCTCTGTAATGCACACAAGGTACAGTCTATTGACATTACATCATATGCCTTGTTATATTACCAAAACAATTAAGTTATCTGAGTATCAACACTGCATGCACACATCACATCATTTTTAAATCAAAGCACTTAGAAGCAGAGAAATGAATAATTAAGAACACATAAAACTTGTGCTACCCACACAGTAAGTACATTACTCTTATCAAGACTTTTACCTTACCAGACCATGAGCTCTTCAATGAAGGAAGATTTTTGCTGTTGCTGTTCCATACTTGTCTACCATGTAACATGATAGGACCGTGTCTGCTCTGTAGCAAAAGCAGAGGAAATCAGAGCAGATCCCTTGTCTTAAAAACAATATACAGTTCATCTGGCAATTTTAGTTCTGATCTAAGCTGATCATTATTCAGTCCCTAATAACTTCCGAGTATAACTGCTTGACCATTGTTTGGCTCTTACTACCTGAGAACAAACTTTCTCCTGTGGAAACTGCATTTAGACCATAGATGCTCAGAACACAATCCGTATTAGAGCAATCTTACCCTCACTGCCAAGTGTTAACCATAAAGATACTTTTGATTGTCTGGTAAAAGGAGCGTACCAAAGTGATCACTACCCCAAGTGAGTCTCCTGACTGGAAATTTGTGGTTAGCACAAGGACGCAAAGAAACTCTTCTCTGCCGCAGCAGGATCTGCCATACATTGCTCCGTGCAGGTGGTCCCATTCAGTTCATGACTTCTGCCACCAGCATTTTAGCTTTCTTCTTCCATGCTTCATCTCTCAGACCATCTGTATAGCAAGGTGACTTAGGAGTCTGAAGCCATAGCAGCCTGGATTTTGACACAATCGTATCCACAGTCATGTACTAGCCCTGGATATGCTTCAAGACACTTTTCACTAAAGAGGCCTGTGTCTTCACTGCGCAATCTGTGACAAGCCTAATTGGCACACCTGCTTTCAGGCTGTTGTTGGGAAAACTTGCATGATGCGATTTTAAGTGTCTTATTTCTCTGAAAACCTTTTGCTCAGCTTATGTTACTGTCTACATCTCAAATCCTGAGATTTCGAAGTCTATCTTTCCTCTGGTTCTGCTCCATTTTGCAAAATGTTGTAAATGCCTGGCATTAAGTTTTGTGATATATATATGTAAAATTTCTTAGCTAACAAAAAGAAGCTCAATAGAAAAAGAAGACATTTTACAGTATACTTTACTTGGGAAGGCTGTGATGAAGTGCATATATAATAATAAAATAAATAAAATTGCATCTATAATAAAATAATTTAAAATACATAATAGATGTAATTGCATATATAATAAAAAATAATGTGAAAAATCAGCTCAGCCTTTCCGTTCTCATAATTCCTTTACTTTGAAATTAGGTGGAAGGTGCGTAGCTATCACAATTTAGTAGTTACTTAGAAATTTTAGGGTTTTATTTCATAGGATTTCTATCCATTCAGCCTTCCACACTCCCTTCTGTTTCACAGCTGTAATTTGTATTCTAATGTCATGCATGTGTTTAGAAAAGGCATACGCATAAATAGATCATACAAATTTTGATGAACTGACGAGTCATGCAGTACTGGTTTAAGATTCACCTTACCTGCTTCTTGTCTGTCTTGATCATTGATGAACTTTCCCCAAGCCTGCCTTTATTTTTTCCAATCTCCAAACTATTTCCAACAACCAGCCAGATGTGATTCTGTTTGTTTACTCTCTATATGGATTATTAGGAATGAAAATTTTCTTTCTCACTGTAATGCATCAATATTTTTTTCCAGAATAACTTAGCTCCGCTCCTGTAGCAATGCTTATTCTATAATGCTGAAACAAAGCTTGTTTGTTGTCTTGGAATGCTTATTTAATATTTCATGAACTCCAGAGATAATAAAAAGTATTTAATTTCTGGAAAATTTTGTTTGCTGAGATTTACAGAAGGTGAATTCTCTGCCTTCTGCTTGAGAGACCCTAAAATGTGAATTTTTGTCCCACTTGCTTAACACTCATCTCTGTGTAGGTTGAGTTCTATTCTCACGCTCTTTGCTGACTGTTCCTCACAAACCCATGCTGCTCTCTTTTGGGGTATTACATTCATAATGGCAACTTGCTGAATTTGGAGGACCTCAAGTCATGTTTCAGTTTGGGAGGGGGGGGCTAGAAAAGCTTCTAGAGTTGATGTCCGGGCTATTGCTTGTGGTGCAAAGGAGGCACTACACTTACACCCGGTGCGCAAGGAGGGACATGAATGATCTGAGGAGGAGGACGACCCCCCAGATGCCGATCTGGAGTCATGTAGGCATCTGGCTTTACGCCTGCAACCTTGTTCTTAATCTCTCGGTCCCAATGTCCGCAGAGACAGAGTAAGATTAAGAATATGTGTCAGGGAGTGGCAGTGGATCAGGAGTCAGTCAGAATCCGTGCAGTAGAACACAGTTGATGTGTGTTGGCCGGGTATCAGCTGTTCCGCAGGCGACCATGACCTGACGCCTATTTTCAGCTGGTGATGGCAGAAGTCACCTGGCAGGTTCCCATGCAGCCTCCGAAGGGGGGTGGCAGTGACCGTGGATCGCA
>VZRW01005012.1:340898-383862 GCA_013398125.1 Aegotheles bennettii
AGCCGCGGTGCCTGCCCGGGCGTGGCGGTACTGCCTCCCCCCGGGTGCCCCCGGGTGCTCCCTCGGCAGTGCCTCCCGCCAGGTAACTTCCAGAAGTTTTGCGGGGCTGGGAGGGGGGGAGCAGCTGGAGGAAGGGATGCGGGGTCTGCCTGGGTACGGGGGTGTCGTAAGGGTGCGGAGCCCAGGGGCAAAATACGGCCCGGGGCAGTGGGGGTAAAACCTGGTGCGAAACAGCTTTGGTTCCAGTTCGGCTGCTCTGGGCATCCCTGAAAACCTCAGTGCCAAAGCCGAGAGAGGAACCGGTAAAACGCCGATAGGAAGGAAAGGCAAAGGAGTTCTCTCATTTATCCTCTTTAACGTACAGCTTAATGCATAAAAATGCCAAAGTCTTTTATTTCAAATTATGGATTACAACAGACAAAGCAGTTTAGCTCATAAAAGGTATTAGAGTGCAGTGTGTAAATTGGAAATGGCAGACTTCCTTTATTAATTTGGAACTCGCATAATATATTCAATTTTGTTGATGTTAATAGTAAGGAAAAGTTAGGCAATAAAAATAGCTTTAATTAGCTCTGGGAGAAGTAATACAACTGCAAATGTGTTTAACAGCACTTCAGTATAGGCAAGTTTTGCCAAAAAACCGCCAGCTTTATAAATTTAAGCTCTCTGCAACCAGCACAGCAGGAGGCCTTTCTTTTGCAGTTTTCATAACTTTAGATAAGAGAAAATATGTCCATTGCATACATATGTGTACAGATAAAGAATTTATGGCCAAGAAGGAGCATTAGTACTCGAGATGGGTACTTAATGCAGGCCTTCAGGATTGCAAAAATAGTCTCCAATTATATTGTAGAAAAAAACTTGGGTCAAGAGTAGCCAGGGTACCAGCTGTAAATCAGGGGAAATAACTGTCCTGCTAGCCAAAGATATGGCTCATTATTTCAGGTTGTTGGTAGTGGGTCATTTATTTCAGATTTAACCTACAATACATGTACTTCATCAATTAATTCAATTAATACCTCATTAATTAATACTTGCAGAAAATCAACCCTATTTTATTCCTAATGTTATGGGAAATTAATAATGGGAATTAATAGTGAAGTTACATGTTACATACTACAATTCAGGCACTTCTCTGCAGCCGGTGTAGGTTATACTATTTCTCTGGCATTTTTATACGTCTGGAGATAGCAAGTGCATAGGTGGTTGCTTCGGTTATTACACAAAGTGTAGGCCAGAAGTACAGAGGCAGATTTTTTAAAAAAGGATCAATTCACTTGTCTCGTGTCTGATGCTGGGCAGTGAAGACTAGGTATATTCTATTGCATTTCAAGTCTGGTGCAAGTAGAAGGTATTTAACTGCATTTGCCCATCCAAAACTCCAATGTGAGTTGGAGAAATTAGAATGATTAATATAAACACAGTATTTTCATAAGGAGATTGATACAGCTAATGGTTACAATGTACATTCAGTTGTCAGTCTTGCTTGATAACATTAATAACCCATGTGCAGTTGAAGCCTCCTACTATTAAAGAGAATTCAAACCAAATGTATAGGTTTCTTTCTAATTAATACATAGAAATTGGGTGTAAATGTATGTCTTTTCCTCTTTTAAATGTCTTCTACCTGTATGCAGAGGACCGCCACCTCACCTACAACTTGCTCAAGCTTCTGATAGATTACTTACTATGTGCTGTTTCTCTGAGTAGTTACTACTTTGAGTTGCATGTTTTTCTCTGACTCCAGAATGAATGAAAAATGCCTCTGCTGACATCAGTAGAAATCTTGAAATCAACACCAAGAAAATTTTTTATACTGAGGATTCCTTTATTCCAAAATTCCTAAATTAAGCTATAACCAAGCATCAGAATAAATATGAGAAAATCTCACCAGTCATATATCCAATCATATGATAGGAAAAGAAAAAACTTGATGGACAAAACCAATTTCTTAATATGTTTTTAATAAACAACAGTAGAATTATATTTACTTTTCTGGTGTAACTTTTTGTGCAGGTTCAAGCACTAGGCGGGCATTATTACCTTCCTTTGTCCTTCATAGAATCATAAAAGGGTTTGGGTTGGAAGGGACCTTAAAGATCATCCAGTTCCGAACCCCCTGCCATAGGCAGGGACACCTCCCACTAGACCAGGTTCCTCAAAGCCCCATCCACCCTGGCCTTCAACACTGCCAAGGAAGGGGCAGCCACAACTTCCCTGGGCAACCTGTGCCAGTGTCTCACCACCCTCGCAGTAAAGAATTTCTTCCTAATATCCAATCTAAATCTCCCTTCTTTCAGTTTGAACCCATTCCCTCTCATTCTGTCACTACCTGCCCCTGTAAAAAGTCCCTCTCCAGCTTTCCTGTAGGCCCCCCTCAGGTACTGGTTTAATTAAATTAAGTTTCCCAACTGCAAGAGGTCATCAGGCTTTTTCACAAGTAGTCATTGAAATTGCCTAACGTGCCTGCAAAACTGGAAGCCAAGTTACCTGTTTAAAGAATGTTTTAACTGGCCTTTTTCTTTTTCAGTTAACTGAGCAGTGGAGAAGCAGTTTATCTGACATCAATTCCCTTGGAGTATGTGGGTTTTGCTGTGGAATAACTGATCTTAATGAATGTAGGGAATTGGCATCAGATTAAATCTTTATCCACAGTTCAGCTGATTGAAAAAACTTAGGAGTGCCTTCAGCTCAAGGGCTTTGCTTTTAAACTTTGAAGGTGGAGAACCTGTTACAGGGTTGGCTAAAAATTATAAGGAACAACTAATGGCAACTTATGAAGTCTCTGATGAAATATTTTGTGAGAAGGAGAAAGCCGTCTGTACCTTTGGGGGAAAGAAAAACCAAAACAGAGTCTGGATACCTGTTTATCTGTGTATCACAGCCACAATATTTAATTAGTCTCTGATATCGTACTAATGCATATTTAGCTTATGATTAGTGAAAGAAAAGTCTGCAGAAAACAGCAATAGCCTTTCTGAAAGAGAGAAACAAGCAATGTGGCTGTAATTGGAGCTGAGGTGGAAGTCACCCATACTGGACAACATGGAAAAGCGTAACTTGGCATCAGGTTAAACTTGGGTGAAAGTGGAAAAATAATGGTAGTCTTTGTCCAAAGAAAACTCTGTCCAGGTGTCAAAATGAGATATTGCTTTTATTACACTCTACTGATGCTTGGGCATTGATTTTTTTCTTTTTATCTGCTGGCTTGCTTTTCAATCAGCAGAATTTCTTCATCAGCTCTACTTGGCACCTCACAGCTTCATGGGGTTTGACTGGGAGCTGTGGCTGGAAGACAGCATGCTTTTGGCTATGAGGAAAACATAATATTAGATTCACAGTAGACTATGTTGATTTTCATAGTGTAATAATTTCTCCTTTTCTTAACCTGTTTTAAAATATAATGTGGAAAGTAGATTTGCTTTCTTCATTAGGACAGCTTCTGAAACCCAAAGCTTCCAAAGAATGTTGAAGTTTCTCTTTTAAACATAAGATAACTGCCCCAAATCAATGGCTGCAGAAGCATTTCCTTCCCTGATCACCCCATAAACAAGAAATTTTCTGTCACAGAAATACACTACCTAGAGCCTGGAATCAGTGATATAAAATATTGGATGAAAGGCAGATTTAAGGTAACACATTCTCAGGAAGCTTGGTCAGAATAAAGACCTTTTCAGCTCACAGACAAGCGTCTGCCCTCAGAGTTAGGTGTTTCTAGCCTTGGTGGATCAGGTCTTTTAAATCACTAGATACAACATTGTTATGCATAGAAAAGTTATTCAGAGAATTTCTTGAGGATTTTAAAATTTACTAGCTATCATGCTTTTTTTCCTTGTAGAAGCCCAGACAGCTAAACTCTGGAGAGATCCTTTAAAAGAGATATAAGTGTAATTCCAATAAATAAACTGCTAGGCTACTCTCAGAATACTTTTAGGTAAATTATGCACTCTCTGAATATATGAAGGTATGATTACTGGTATGGGTGGAACATTAACTATCTCAGTCCCCTGAGTTTTATGGCTACTTGTATTTTACATACTTGATGTGACAGGAAAAAAACTAAGCTACTGCTCCTATCTCTGTTGGTGCTCCTATCGCTGTTGGTACTCCCACTCAATAAGCTAGGTGAATTTTTGACCTTTCCCATTCTTCAGAGTTATTCTGCCCTGGAATTTTTCTTCATGTCCATCATGATTATTTTAGGTTAGCCAGGGAGGATTTACAAGAATAACTATGCCAATATTCTTTGATAATGGTAATAATGTAAAAATATGTAGTATATAAACAACACTGCCATGTAGTAAGTTATTAAATCATGGTCAGATCTTGTAACTATACTATGTAATGCCTTACTGGAATGTATTCAATAGATCAACTTCCAGCTAATTCAGTTTTTCTAAACAGTCCTGTACTATATTACTATGTACACTTGTAACCGTACAAAAAAAGAAAAGGAAAAGCCAGTAGGAACTAAACTAGCTCTCAGGCACATTTGGAAATCCTATACATATCAAATAGCACAACTGGGAAGTATTTATTCATATGTTGGTGGTCAGGAAAGGTGGCAGTCTTTGATAAACCTGCTCAGACTTTAACATGCTGCCTGTGTGCACCTGAGCTGCTCCACAAATCAGACTGCAATCTCCCATCCCTTATCTGCTCACCATGAAGACTTGCAAGTCTGTGGCCTGCTGCAAGAGACTGAATAAATGATTTCTGCAGCCGTGCTCCCGTGTTGTGGTAGCTCTAGCGTGGTTCTGCTTCCATGCTCCTGGGAGCACATGGGGCTGCATGAGTTCCCATGCAAGTTCTAGTGGTGATTTACCATTCCCATTTGTGCATAGCACATCCAGATATCTGAGTGGTTTCCAGTCATTAAATATGGATTATGACACTCATGTAGATAGTTATCAGGCATGCTTTTCTGATGGGAGTAGGGATTTTTTTTCCTTGTGCTTTCTTGTTGAGTCAGACCAAAGGGAGCACTCTGAAAATTCTTGACTTTCCCCTGCTAAATTCTGCCTCTAAAGAGATGAAGGTAGGGTCAGAACTTGTGAGCCGAGTTATAGGAAATGCCTTCACCCTCCTAGGCAGCAGGCTAAAATATATCAGCATAAACATGCTCGCACTGAAACATCTTTCCATTGCTTTGGTCACCTCAGCAGGCTTGGAAGCATTGCTTCCAGTCTCACCAGGCCAAAAGGCACCGGTGGAGTGTTTCTGTGCTAGCTTTGCTTCCTCTCTCCCCTAAAAAATGTGAAGAGGTGCTTTAGCCAAAATGTGTAAGGACTCAGGGGACAACAAATGTAAGTTATATCAACCTCTACACTTCTGATTTGTATTAGAGACAAACCAGGCTACAGTAGCATGTCCAGGACGTGAGAGGCAGGTGGTTGATACACATCGCCTTTTATTCCTTCCTTTTACAGAAACTTAATTATCTTATCTAGTGTAGTACCCCCTTTGCTCTTCAAACTGTAAGAAAACACATCTTAAAACCTCACCACTTTCTAATGTAAATGTAGAATGGGAAAAAGAAATCAGAATAATGGATACTTCAGGAAGGCACTTGTGTTTAAGCAGTGCATTTTGTCCCTACTCCTTTTTCTCTGCTCTTTGCTGTGGATCTTCATGTTAGAAATTAGTATTTCTCAGTTTTTTTGTTCTAACCTTTCAGTGTTTTCTCCATATGTGTCTGAGATCAAAGTTGTTATAATCTGAATTTAATTTAGTACACCTTTCTCTGTGTGATGGGCTGCTATTTCAGAGAGTACAATGCCACTATTAATCATCATAAAGAAAATGCATGAAAACAGTCCAAAATATGTGTCAAGCACTTCAGTGTGATGGATGCACAATAGATGGTACCATTATTATCACTCAGCAACTTGAAAACTTTTGGTACTCACATTTTCTCCCTTGCAAACATCATTAACTTGTTCATGGGATCCAATACTTCGTGAAAAATATATTACTCTTCTCACTTTTTCCTCATCCTTCATGCTGTATTGACAGAGGCAGTTATCTGATATTTCTTAATGCATTGTAAGTTTACTTCTTAGTGTATGAGATAGCAAAGAAAACCAAAACAAATGGTTTTATGGAGCAAAAGTCAATTATATTGATTTTGATCTGTTAATGCAAAAGCAGATTGCGTGAATGATTGTAATTAGGTAACTTATGTTTATTGGTCACAGTTTTATTTACTCCTTGATTTTGTTCTCTTTCATGAATCAGAAACACTTAAAGACTAAAATACCAGTGTCAACTGAATGTGGATATTATTCTTCTTATAGAACTGTAACAAAAGTGATGCACTGTCCAGGTTCAGCAAAGCTTACAGTGCTTGGAATAAACTGGATCTGATTTTGTTTGGTGGGGGACATATTACAACTGCTGAGAAATGTTCCTATAGCCGTGCAAACTAGATATGCTCTGGTGTAAACTTACATCATTTCAAGTACCTGTTGGCAAGTGGTGTTACCTGATTACGGGTGCTGTTGTTTGGTACTAGGTAATCACAGCTGTATTCCTGTTTTAGTAGGGGGGATGCAGTGTCCAGTGTAGAAGGTGACTTTGGAGTCCTTCTCTCATGTACCAGTCAATACAAACCATATTAGATGCTGCTGATGGTAGTAGGAAGACTTGCTCTTTCTGTGAACAGTTTGGTATATTTAGCCCTAGGGTAAGTTATCGTAGAATCATATCATCTTCAAGGTTGAAAGACACCTTAAAGATCATCCAGTCCAACCACCTACCTACATTGTCACTAAACCATATCACCGAGCGCCACATCCAGATGCCTCTTGAACACCTCCAGGGATGGTGACTCCACCACCTCCCTGGGCAACCTATTCCAATACCCAATCACCCTTACAGTGAAGAAATTTTTCCTAATGTCCAATCTGAATCTGCCCTGCTGCAATTTAAAGCTGTTTCCTCTTGTTCTTTCACTATGGGCACGGCAGAAGAGACCGACCCCCGCCTCACTACAACCTCCTTTGAGGTAGGTGTAGAAAGTTACATGAAGTTGCATGGATGTGGAAGGTTTAGCTAGGAGGCGGCTTACCTTATGCACTGGCTGCACAGCAACATTGGCTTTCTGTCCCTCTGGAAAGCCACACACCAGAGTCTTGCTGCAGACCTGTAAGCTGCCCATTGCCTGTGCCTAGAACCTTCAAAAGACACAGTGTTTCATTGCTACAACCATGATACCACAGCTCCTTCCTATTTATATATGTGCATATGTTTGAAAGGTTTTGGTTTTTTTTGTTTGGGGAAAAAACAAAGGGAATTAAGTGAAATATTCACATTTCATCATTCTGCATTTCATTTTCTTGCAAATAAAGAACATACCTGATTTAAGAGTTTTCCTTATGAGATCTTTGGTGTTTTTTTCTAAAGCATCAATATAAGGATAAATGTTTTGCCTAGGAATCTTAGCTTCTGAGATTGAATTTTCCTGCTGTTTTGTGAAAGGATTGACACTGAACTCTGAAGGCCGCAACACCAGAAGACAAAAAGAAGATCAATTTATTTGGTCATTTGTGAAATAAAACAATATTTCTGAGTGGTGGGTGTCAACAGAACTGCTTTCAACCACTTGTTATTTCACGATTATCTTCTGCTCTCTGTAGTGATACAGCCAATTCCTATATCACATACTATCATCTGAACAACTGTAAGAAAAATCTTTAAAGCTAAAGTCATCCAATATTCAAACTTACTATTGCAAAGGAATTTTTTTAAATTTGGGGAAAAAAACCTTTTCTGTCTTAATGAAATTGCCATGAAGGTCCACAGTGTTTTATAAAAGTGAAAGTGATAAACTTGAATACACAAAAGAATGGAAGAAACTATCTTTCTAAAGGCTAAATGCCCGGGTTAAAACATATTTGCCTTCATTCAGGTACCATTAATTCACAGTTACAGTATGGCTGTAGGTAATTCTTATTCCTCTTAGCACTGAACATGTGTTATTTTCTTTATAGCATTAAGCTGATGTTAAAAAAATTCAATTTTAAAAATAGTACAACTCTTACATATTTCACTTTAAATTTTAATCAGAGAGTACGGAAGAATCAATAATAACTTAAATTTTGTAAGGTTCTGAAATCAAACCTGATTATAAGTTAGTGAATTAATGATTTAGTACATTACTGAATAAACAGGAATTGCTAGCTGATGTTCTGAATCACTCTTACTACCTATGTTTTGGAAAGATTGTAATTATACAAGTTTCTGGTGGGCATGCTTTAACTAAAGAAGTCATCCTGATGTACAGAGGCACATGTTCTCATGTCATAAGAAGCTGCGTTCCAGTTACAAATGAGGGAACGTGCTCCAATGGAGAGCTGGAGAGGAAGAGGTGTCCATAGGACCGTGACTACACACTTCAGTCTGTTTCATACTTCACACAGGGGCAAGCTCTCTGACCTCCTCTGGTAGCCAGTGGGGGACACAGGGTCTAGTCTGTAGTGGATCTCAGCTGGAGTCTAATTTTGGTGCTCTCCAGTGCCCTCCCAGGGAGACCTCTTTCCTTTCACTGGCTATGGGGGAGGCATAGGAAGACTTGCCTCCTAAATTAGCAGTCTAGTGTTAGCGGGGATGTTTGCTCCAGCCTTCCCAGCCCCTTCAAAAGTAAGTATTCCTTCCCCTCAATAAATCAGTTGTAGTGTTAGGAAGGTGGAGAAAGCTCTGGCATGTCCTGCTGTTTCATGTACTCCAAGCTCACTTTCGCAGAAAGGGAGGAAGGTGACTTTCCCTCTCATGCCGTAACACAGTGCAGAAGGTATGCCTGCAAGGAAGGTTGCTTGCGAATCCTTTTTGATATCTGACTTGAGCCCCAGCTGTCTCCAAACTGACAGATATATTGGGTTATCTGTTCTGTTTTCCTTTACCTGGACTCTTGGAGATCTCAGGTGGGAGTTCATGACTTCTCACCTTCTGCGCACAAAGGTGATGGCTACCAGCTGGACGTGAGGACAGGGAGTGTTCTGGCCCACCAACAGCAGTGCTGAAAGCCTCTGGTGGGGTATGGATATTGTTATGCTGCTCTTGTATCGCTTCTGAGTTTAAATAGGAAAAATCTTATCATTACTGTTCATCACATTGAGTAAACAATCCTAATACTGCAGGGAGGTCCTCATCGGATAATGTCTGGTTCCACAGATGGCCCTCTGAGGGATCTTGTATTTATAATGTCTTTGGTAATGCACTAACAGAAATGAGGTTAAAAAATACAGTCTTTGTAACAGGCAAAGTAAGACATCAGTGATAAATTCAATTATTTTAAATGCATCAGACCAGGTTTTGATTTCAGTTGCATGGATATAAACAGGCCTGCTGGTACCATAGGTTTTTGTGCATGTAAGGAAGATCAGAATCTGGCTTCAGGCACATAGATTCTCATTCAGGAAAATGCATCCGGTTTAGACTTTGCAATCTGTATTAGCAAAAGTTTTAGTCTGTCCTTGGACTTCCTTAGGCATCAGCGATTCCCAGTGATTGTAATGCTTAAAATACTTTAAAGGCTGTTTTGTGGTTTTGGTGTTTTGTTATTTTGTTGGGTTTTTATTTTTGCCTGGATATATAACTCCAAGCATTTCACATACCTGGTAAAACTCTTGCATCAGATTTCCATTGCAGAGAGATCCAGCTGGTAGGACACATGACCTATCAACTCTTTAATGACCACCAGAGAAAATACTTAATGATGGGTTTTTTTGTTCTTCTGTCTATCTCAAATGGATTTCTGAAAGCAGCTTAATGTGATAGACTCAGCATATTGTTGAATGTCAGATAACCTTTTTTTTTGGGGGGGGGGGGATATATTTGCAATTACTGTCTTACTTTATTAGGCTCAGTTACAAATTCCAAATAAAAAAGAATTCTTGAAGGAGAGGGAAGAGTGGGATTACTTTCTACACTAAAGCACAAGAAATTCCAGTAGGGCAAAAATACAGGTTTCAACAGCAAGCATATATGTGAGTCTTCAACTTTCAGACTGGTCTGAGGTAGGAATTACTATCCTATGTGGTGTAGCAATTTGCCTCACTTTATCTGAAATAATATTTTTCTAAAGATGACTGTTCAAATACTGTATTTGTAGGCATATAAGCTATAGGCTGTAGCATCAGCCACAGAGTGGTAGCAATAAGATGTAATGATTATTTCAATATTTTTTTATAAATAAATTGATATCTTCTTAATGCATCAGTGGAAGGTATGTATGGGGAAGCTGTCTGTTTTAACAATGGCCTGAGAAGCCATTTAGCCCTTTCCACTATGTTTATCAGATATTTCATTGGTGCTGTATGGAGAGAGAAACTGTACTTTAAATACAGAGTCAAGTACCTAAATTCTGCTTCATCTGCAACAGTAACTTTGGCCTTTATGAGGCAATAGTGACATCCCCATGATTTACCAGAAAGCTGGCATATTTTTTGTTTGTCATTTACCAGACACTAACCAAGTCTATGCTTGCATAGACTGAATGTTGTTTTTTAAAAATGTAACTTTTAAAAGAATTTCGTAAATTAATTATACTAAAAAGGGTACTTAAGTGTATATAGCTGATATACTCACTGACTCAGACAGGACAAAAGCATATAAAAATAATTCAAGCAGTAACAGAAGGAAAGCACAATAGATGCAAGTTATTGCTGAATTCAGTAAAGCCCACGGATTTTAATGGCTCATGCTACCGAGATAGCAACAAACCTCTGGTAATGCAACTGAAAGCCTCCTAGCTTTTCATACCAACTCTACTTCAGCAAAAGCCTTGTCTAAAACAAACTTCAGACTTTGTTAGAGTCCTTTATATGACAGGTTTATCCATGTTAGCTGATTTCCTGCCAACTGACTGCACCTGGTTCACTCTAAATTAGTTACAGCTAATTGTCAACAAATAGTAAGAAAGCAAGTGCCCTTGCTATTTTCTCTTGGCTGTGAAGCTGGCAAGTGTAGTTCTTGTATGCATTGTGATATGCATAAGTTTAGAGGGGGGAAAAAAAGGAGTAAATAGTGGTGATGATTGATCTTTTCTCTGTACTTCTTGGTGCAGGAAATGTTGTGTGAGCACAGCTGCATTGAGTTATGTTAAGGTGCTTGTTAATTCAGCTGAGCCCTGGTTGAAGAGACCATAAAAGGTGTGTCCACCAGTGAGTGGAGAAGGGTTGGTTTAGAAGATGGAGTAAAGAGAAGAAAGCTCTATAGGTAAGATTTTATATCTCTGTTAGTCTGGTAGCTTTTTCACTCTCATGCTTTTCCTTTTCTAGCGTGTTTGAGGGGAGAAAATGAAAATAGGTTTTCCCTGGAGAGTTAGAGTCATTAGTGAGGTTTTTGTTCCTTGGAGGATGTGATTTGGAAATCTCTTGGCTTTCCTTCAATATGTCTTGTAACAACAAAAATTCAAGTATGTTTTCAAAATCTGATTTATTTTTTTAATGTGGTTTCTTGCAACCTCTTTCAGAAGCTAACTAAAAGGGGAAAAAAACAAGACTTTTTTTCTTCCCCTTTATTTCTCCTGACCTGTTACACCTGCTGTCCCTATTAATTCAGCATACTTAGGACTTGGTTCTGTCCTTGGTCATTTTATACCTGTATTAGAAGGGCTGAAGCAACACTGTAAAACCAAATGATATAAAGTTTGTTATAGACTTGGCAGTGAAGCTTTTTTACAGCAGTGTAGCCTCTCTTAGAGCAATTGTTCTTTAATTAGGAAATGTGTTTGCTTGAGATAAACCTGTTTCCCTGCACCTATTGTGTAGAAAATGAAGCTCAGTATTCAGAGGAGATTTATGTTTTGAATTCTGAGTCAGTTTTCTGCAACAATAATGACAGCCTCCTCTTGTGGTTTTTTTAACAAATAAAAGCTCTAGTTTCAACTTTAGTTCCATGTGTGGCAGTGGCTTTTCTTTGCTTCTTTTCCTTTATAAATTGTCTTGTAGAGGACAAGAAATATGACAGGAATGGTACCTATCGGGCCTAGATTCCCTCCCTCTCTTTGCAGTCTTGTGTTGCTGCAAAGTGTGCAGCTTCATCCCATCCCCTGCACCTTCTTCTGCCTCAGTCTTTCATTCTTCTATGTGTCTTGAATCCAAAACGAAAATTAACAATTTTTACTTCTTCAGTTCTCATTTTGAATACTACGGATGTTGACCTCTAGGCTTCATCCTAGCAAGATGGCCATCGTCTTTCTCTGTTCACTAGTTACGAATGTTCAAGCCAAAATACCTTCTTAAAAGTTAGGTGTTTCCTTGTGGGGTTCAGATAAAGCATCTTAATGCTTTCTTAGTTGTGGTATTTATATTACAACTAGCAGGGCTGTAGATACAAATAGGAGATTTTAAAGTAACTCCAGCTTTCTGTGGACACAGTGAAAATAAAAATTATCTTGCATATTTTAATTAATAGTAGTAAAGTAGGTAAATAACTAATTGAATACCATCTGTTTGCTTACACTGAGAATCCAAAATGTGTCTGTTAGTTTGGGGAAGGAATATTCGTGAAACAGAATATCTCTTTTCCAAGATACTGGATTACAAAATGATTTATTTGACCTTGCAGTTATAAAATATACATATTTTTAGGGCACTTATTCACATTCATTGTTCTACACTTTTGCTTTGGGGCTACTATTTTCAGTCATTTGCTTCCCCTTTTTCTTTTGGGCTTAATTAGCCCGAAAAAGGCAAGACAAAACAAAGCCTTGGTAACATCCTTTCCTCTTTTCCCTCCATGTGCCTGCATAAGAGGGGGTAGGGAGGGAATGCTGGGGGCTGGCTGGGGAGGGCACTGTTTTCCTGAAATAGCAGCTGCTCTGCTGAAGCCTACAACAAACTTCAAATGAGAAAATCAAGGTGTATGCAACACCTGGGGGGTGGGTTTCTGTGCAGAAGGGCTAGCTTCCTTAACCAGTTTTGAATCAAAAGCCAGTTTTCATTCTGAACAGCTATGTGAGAAGATACCTAGTGATCCAGACCAGTGGTTGGAGCAATTACTAAATGAAAAAGTGAAAGTTCTAGTGTCACAGCAAACAGGAAAAATTAACCTCCCACCCATCCTAATCAAACAAGCAAGAAAAGTTGTAGTTTCCATTGCCTGCCTTCCCTCCATATGCGTGGGTAGGTGGGGAGAAACTCATGTAGTACTCTTCTACATGACAGCCTGTGTAGTTTCATTTAGGTTTTTGTTGCATAAATAATACTGGTGCCTTTTTAATTGCCTAAAATAGATTTATTTTTTTAATCAGAATATAGATCAGAATTGAGGACTGAGGTTTGAGGGTGAGGGTCAGGACGATAGAGCCAAGCTTTTTACAGCGACGTCCAATGATAGGACAAGGGGCAATGGATGCAAACTGGAGCATAGGAGGTTCCATGTGAATATCAGGAAGAACTTTTTCACTGTGCGAGTGACGGAGCACTGGAACAGGCTGCCCAGAGAGGTTGTGGAGTCTCCTTCCCTGGAGACATTCAAAACCCGCCTGGATGCGTTCCTGTGTGATGTACTCTAGGTGACGCTGCTCTGGCAGGGGGGTTGGACTAGATGATCCTTCGTGGTCCCTTCCAACCCTAGAATTCTGTGATTCTGTGAATGAGGTTTGAACCTTTTGTTATGGATGGCTTCTGCATCCATGGGTTTGTGAAATACTTCTAGTGGGTTTTTAATGAAAGTTACTATAATAACAATACAAAAAAAGTCTGCTTAATCAACCAGTATATAAACATTCCATTCTGTTCACATTATTCCTGTTTAGTGGCTTGTTTTTTTAAAAAAATAATTTTTAAAAAATTCCTACAACACTGTTTGCAAGAATTTAATAGCAGTTCATAATCAAAAAACACCAGAAGATTTTACAGTACTGTCTTTTTAAAAACTATTTAAGGAGTTGTTGCAAGTTTTCCATGTGCTGGATAAATTACCTAACTGTGCATGTAACATTTTTTTGTGATATTTACCTGTGCTTTAGGCTAGAAATTGCATCTTCATTTTGTCCAGCCAGGCCTGTGTAATTAGTACAGTTCTGCCAAATCAGTACTTGATTAAACGGATCTTCTGAAGAAGCAGGTCTGAGTTGCAGTGCTAAAAAAGGGAGCAGGGGGATTAATAGGTAACTGCCTATGTTGGTGATGGGGAAAATGTGACCACTGAAAAACATAGTTGGTCCAGGAAAGCCCACATTGAAATGCAACTGCTAGAACAACTCCATGTTGTAAAAAAACCCCAAGCTTTTTAAAAATTCAAGTTAAATGCTGGCTAAGGGACTTGATCTCAGTAGACTACTGTACTATAAAGCAAAACTTTCAAGTGCCTCAGTTAAATGCTGCTTGTTCAGGAGTCCTAAACTTGACTGGGTTGGAACTTGGTTTTTTGGTGAACTTCAAGATCTCTGTTTGAAAGGTAAATTCAAGCATTTTTGAAGCAACTTGCTTCCATTTTGTGGTAGCCTGTGAGGTAACATTCTTGAGCAAACACAGTCGGGGAGGTTCTGAATGGAAAAGCATTTTTACCAGTATTTATTAAAGCAAAGTGATAGGTGCGTACTGAGAATTTCTGGGGGTTTTGTTTTTTCCTCCACTCAAAGGTATATTTCCCAAGAGTTATAACTAAAGCATTCAACACTATTTCTTTGGATAGCATCCAATAATGCAATGGCTGGAAGACAAGGAAGTGGCAGAGTAACCAGGCAGACATGCTGGATATTGGCAATAATTCTGGTGCTGTGGAGTCATCAGATCAGTGGACAAGGACAAGGTAAGTGAAGATCTTTCACTACTATTTTCCATTTGCTCAATATTGCCTAGTATTGGTTGGAGAAACAAAGGTGTATGATGAAGTGCTGAATTTGTGTGAACTGCTGACAAGAAATAAGAATATAAAAATCGGAAGTACTTGAGTTGAAAAGTCAAATGTTGTTTGGAAAATGATGTCTCGATGCCTTATGGGATTTTCCAGATGTTTGAATCTGTTTTGTGCTCTTTGATTGGAATGTATCTTGAAATGAATCTCTCATTGTTATACATTGTTAGCTCTTTAGGTGTGGAGGGTAGTTTTTTTTGAGAGACTATAGGCACGGACATTTTGTATTACTTGGCTGTGATATCTGCAATGAACGTGCAGTATTTGGAAATAATTTTGTTGCAGTACTATAAAGGTTCTCCATGTTGTGGTCCTGTCTTATTGATGGTGGTTCATAAAGCAGTTGCAAAAATACAGACAGACAAGACATCTAGCTTGGGTTTTTGATTTTGGAAAATGAAGCATTATTGCCTGTTTCTAATCTGAAGACTTTATCTAAGGGCTGGTAAGAAGAGAGATAATAACAAGATATTGTATTTTTTTGAAGTAACTATGTAGTATAAAAGACGTTTCCGTGTTGTGTCAAATTGGGGGAGAGGAGAATCTGTAAGTGATAATTTTGAGGCATTTAAATTAAAGGAAAGTGAATATGTATTTCTTTTTGAGGTATGTCAGGCCAGCTTTAGGAAATACATGTTACAGGAGAGCTGAGACTTCCATGTCCTTAATTTACTCTCTCAAGTGGGGAAAATGCTGTACTTTTTCCAACTACAGGCTATCTGCTCTATATCACTTCAGTCAATGACTACAAACATGGTGCTGGCTGGTGTATGTAGCCTCTGCTAGGTCCATTCCACCACACACTTTGGGCAGAAATAGTGGTTCTTGGCTGTTGGAATGTAGCAGTGTTTACTCCTGCTTGGTGCAGTTCTAGGTGTAAAAATTGGATGCAAACTGTGTCCTGTATTTCTGCAGGGAACTTCTGCAGGACTTAATGTGACCTCTGCAGATACTGAAAGCCCATAGAGCATTTCTGTAGGGTAAGAGTCAAACATTTTGCAGCTCGTCACCAGACACGCAGAGGAGTTTTTCTCATATAAATTGTGTAGAAAAAGCTGAGTTGATCTTCTAAAGATTTTTTTTTTTAAAAAAAGCTTCTATTCTCACATTATAGTCTTTGACTTGAAAAAACCCCATGTATTTGAAGACTTTCTTTTTGTAGTATTGTGCTAAAATGAACAGGTATGGTACATTTTTGTGTTTTATGAAGTACTGGTGAATGGTATTGGAAAGAATGGGATGTTGGAAAGAAACACAGTGAAAGAGTCTGTTTTCAAAGTGAACAACATGAGGGCACTTGTGCTGGGATATAAAACTTTCCATAGTTCTAAATCTACCTTGAATTTCTGGCTGACGAGGTGTTGAAGATTGCAGTCTTCATCTGTGAGCTTATTATATAGTTCTATATGTTTCTGTTTCCTAATAATTACCAAAATATAACTTAGAAAAATGAAACCGTAATAGTGTGACAAAATATTATGTTCTCTTTGAATGTGAATTGTCTTCCTAAAATTAGCAGTAACTTACTGGAAAAGGGATGTGAACTTTCACTATGAAATTTGCTTTAATTTTAAATTTTGCTAGATTGTTATGCAGCTTGTGGGTACTAAGAAATACGTTTAAGCAGGCCCAGTATAATAAAGCTGGCTGTGTTTCAGTCTTGGTAGACTTTGCTGTAATAGAAGTTTAGTGTAGACTTTTGAGCATAGGTATTTATTGTAATTGCTAATGACTGCTTGAACCTTCTTTTGAGAAATGTGAATTTTTAATTCTCTGGCATTAAAGTAGTAATTAAAAAGCAAGGCAGAAATATTTTTTTTTGGGTGTAATTACGTACACAGGGTATTTGGAAAATTTGAAGTCTCTTCTTAAGTTACTAGCTATATCCCAATGCTCTGTGGATTTCTCTTAACATTTTCTCTTAAAGTAAAAATAAAAGCTTTTTGGGCTAGACTTGTGGAAACCTGAGAAAAGTAAAGAAGAAATTGAGTAATTTTAGTTATAAAGTTTCAGTAGTCAGAGTTTATCATGACAATAAAATGAAGGAATAATTGTTCTGTGTCTGGGCATCGAACCAAAAGGGTTTAAAAGCCATATGGCTGCATTTAAAGAAAACAGCTTCTGAGGCACATAACTTCACTGTGAGTGGGTTGCTATGGAAGTTAGAAGGAAACCAACATTTGTTCCACTTCCATTTCCAATCTGAGTAGTAAACTCAAATTAAAAAACCTTTGTTTTTCAACAGTTATTCCTATCTGTCTCTACACATTAACCCAAGCCATTCTCCGTCTTTTGAGGTCCAGGGAGCTGCACCTTGCTCTCTTTGTGTTGCTTACCATTACTACAGTTTTAGTCAGCATATGTGTCAAGTGGAGATTGGAGTGTAGAAGAAACTGCCTCATTTTATTCTGAGCTCTTGAACATTAATGAAATGTGCAATTTTTAGAGTTTTACAGCCATTCTGTTTTTCTCATTTACCTGAATTACTATGGCCTCCTCTGTCTCTGAATGCTCCCCAGCCTATATTTATACTCATAAGTAATTTTAGAAAACTATTTTATATCTTTTTCAAAACATAATTCATATTACTCATGACTCAATGTTAAACAGTTCAGCTTGGTACTTGACCAATTCAGAGAAATCATATAGTTGGAAATCTTGGTTACTGAACAGTGAGCAATTACCATTCTGTGGTATTTTCAAACAGTGTTAACATTGATATTCAGTTTTAAGACAGAAGATGAATAAGTCCTGGAATCTAATAATTTTCTGACTTGCAAAAGAAGTGAATGTTTTGTAATACGTGGAATTCTACTGCTGTGTAGTGCAAGCAGGTGCTCTCTGAAGCTCTGGAGATGCTGGATAAAACAGTGTCTGCTCTCTGAAGAATGCAGCAGTAATGCTGGTGTTCTTGGATGCATGCTTCCTGCAGGAGAAGATACTTTTGAATGTATTTCTTCAGAGCTGTCAGTGTATGGTGTTGACAGGTTGCCTTCTTTAGTGATCGAGCATAAAGCCTGTGCAATGTGCTTCAGCCAAGAGGCTTTATAGCTCAAACTGTGCTAGAGAGCAGTGGATGTCGCTGGCTAAGCTCTGACCCAATGCCTGCAGGAACTTCTTTTCACCCAACACAGACCTGTTTTGAGAAAGTCATCTTAGCTTTTGATTTGAAACAACATTGTAGGTGATATTTTTGTTTTCTTTTTGCATTTGGTAACTTTAACCAATGATAAAGCAAGTTATGCTCAGGAAGCATGACAGCCAAGTCAGAATATACAAGAGCATGCATCAATATACCTTCAGAAGCAGTAAAAGGGAGTCTTTGATAGACTTGAAAGTCACAAAGTTGATGCTTATAGGTGAACAAAGCATTCAAATTACCTCACTTTTTTGTCTGTGTTGCTGAGGAAAAACAAATGTTCCCCAAAACATGCTCCAAAAACAATGAATAACAATGTCTTTTCTCAGTCCTGAAATCCTGAGATTACTGTGACTTGGTGGTGGTGGGAAGGAAGGCAGATTTGAGGATACCTGGGATTTCCTCACAAACCTAACTTTAGTGTAACTTGTTTTGACTAAGGATAGGATGCCTAAATATTGTGACAATTGTAGCTGCTTAGAAATTGAAAGAGTAAGCATTGGTATCTGTTTCTAACCACTGCATGTTGCTGTGGGCTAAAGCAACTGTGTGTAAGGAGCTTCCTCTTGCTCAGCTGTTCGATTGTCTGGCAAGGGAAGGAAATATTTTATGTATATAGAGTGTGTATGTGTATACATACAGTTGTATAACACTAAATATATAAATGACTAGTGATTTTTGTTTAAAAAAAACAACATACAACACCAGAGAAGTCAAATCTCTGCGTCAAGAATGAGAGTCTCAGACCTAGTTCCAGTTTCACACCTCAGCTAATCCTGATGCCATACACTGGCAGCGTGGTGCCTTGGCTTGCCTCCAGCATGGCTGGATCTGCCAAGTGCATGTGTATAACCTGGTTTAGGACTCCTGATGTGAAGATAAGCAGCTCTGTGGTGATACGGAGTAGGGACCCAGGTGGCATTGCTGCTGTGGGGGGAGAAGGATGCTGCCCAGACCAGCCTTGTGTGCACTGAGCTCAGCTAGCTAACAGGTCCCCCATCCCCTACAAAGCCTGTGGCATAACCTACCAGTGTGTGATGGTTTTGCACAGTCAGGAAGAAACTTAAGATCTGTTCTAGATGCCTGATGTGAGATGACCTGCAGGCTTTTGTTTTAACTTTTACTATCTGAAAATCAGTCCTCTTAGTCAATCTTTCAAACACAACTGCAAAGCCACAGGTAATGTATAGAAGCTTTTTAAAATGTATAATGCAGGTATCTAGAAAAGGTCATGAATGTCTAGGTGTGGGCAGAGCATCAAATATGAGTCAGCAGCATGACCTGGAGGTGATGAAAATGAACCACATACTGTGTGGCATTAGCAAGAATATAGCAGGCAGGCTGAGGGTAATGGCTGTGCTCCTATATTTGGCACTCATATGGCTGCATATGGGGTGATGTGTTGAGTTTTAAGCTCCTTAGTGTAAGAGTCATGTTGACAAAGTGGTGAGGGCCACTGAGATCATTGGGGGCTGGAAAATGGATGTGCAGGAAGGTGGAGTGAGCCTTGCCTCAAAGATGCACCAGAGCAATGGTTGTGAGGTACAGCAAGGAAAATCATGAGACAAGGAGAAGATTATTCACTCTGTGTGTGGTCAAGCACTGACCTGGGTTATCCAGAAAGATTCAGGACTTGTCATCCTTAGAGGTATTTAGAACTTGACAGGACATGGCCCTGGGGAATCTGGAAGTTGGCCCAGCTTTTAGCAGGAGGTTGGGTGCCTATGCCTTCAGTGGTCTCTTCCCACCTGATCTTTTTCCAGGATTATGTGAAAATGTTTAGAGAATAATTGCTCTTCTTAAAAATAAGAAATTACATGCTTCCTAACAAAACCAGCAATATAATGCAACTCCCAGCAACTGCAAAGTTACTGATTTCAGTAAAATCTTACCCCAGTGACTGTCTGGAAGAAGTTTCTTTTTCATCTCTGTTTAAAAAAGAACATATCAAACAAGTTTTTTTGCAGTTTACAGGAAGATCATCAGAATAGCGAGTTAGAACATCAGCTGCTTAGTGAGTTTAAACTTAATGTTGCTCACCATCTTCACTCAAAAGGGTTGCCACACCTTGATTGCTTTTAGCAGACCTTTGATATTCTGCGTTTTCTCAGACTGCAGCAGTGTGTGTGTGTCCCATGTGAAATCCCATTCACAATTCGCTGAGATGAAAAATTTGTTGCAATTTTTGCTGTCGGCAGGAGTGGAGTAGCAGTAGATTGCGTCTGGCATCCACACGAGCAGCAGCTATCCCTGGAGCTGGTCTGCTGATCCCTCCCTGGTAGTGCAGTGAGAGGCTTTGCTCTATCGTGGTTGGGCAAGGGGGGAACGATTCCCCTGGAACCTCTGGATAGCCTCAGTTTCTGTAATTAGAAGCAGCCTATACAACATAAACACCTTCAGACAGTGGGGGACGGGCAGGGAGAAGAGAAGTGGGACAGAAAAAGGCAAAAAAGACTGAATAGGCTTGCAGGCTTCTTGGACTGGGTCAAGTTAGATTGCTGTTTGGAGTTTGAGAGTGTCTGTGCACTGGTGCTCTGAAACAGAACACTTCTCCTTTTGGCTGGCAGTGTAAATGGGGAAAGTTGCAATTGTTCCTTAAACTGTACGTGCACTTGCAGACATATTGGAACATGTCTTCTAAAATACATATGTAATATGTAGAGAAATTTATTGCATTTTGGAGGATATGTGTAGGTTCCATGTAATTAACCTGATATTAATGGGACTATCACAAGAAGAGAATTTGTGGGGCAGTCAGTGCCCAGAAGAGCCACAGCGAAGTGGGAGTCCTAATGCTGTGTTCTATGTTACTTATGCTGGAAAAATTACTTTTCTGGAAAGCACGTATTTGGGATAGGAGAACTGGGGAGAGAGGTATTGCCTGTGGGAACTCCTGTACCCATTTTTGAATCACTCTGTAGTCCCAGTTTCCACCCCAAACTATGTAAATATACTGTAAAACTTTCATTTCAAGGAAACCATCACCTACAATTCGTATCTCCTTTTAGATAAGTACATACTAATGAAATGTATATATACTTTTAATGTCTCTCCAAAGATTATCAGAATGTGTTGTAGAATGTATTAAATAGTTTTAAAGTATTCAGTTCATATCGTTTTAAATGAAACTGAAGCTTATTCCAGCAAAATAAAGTTAATCTGTACTGCTTTCCTTTGAAGCATCCTGTTGCAGAGGACTGATGAGCACTCACTTGGGATTCTGCATCAAGTCTGATAGACCTGCTCTTTGATCCAAATTTAGATTAAACTCAGATAACGAGTTTGAGCAATCTTTGCTTGTGCACTACCACCTGTTATGTATTCAGATGGTGTAGTAAGAATAATTGGGGGTAGGACAACCAAAGCTCTCCAGGCGTGTTGTGTTACATTGCAGTTATTCTTTCTTACTGCTTCCTCATTGTGGAGTTTCAGTAGATGTTTGAGTTAAGTTGTGATGATGGGGCTAGACATTTAAAGGTATTTAGAGGCAGTTTAGAGTGATATCTGTAGAAAGAACAAGCTCAAAGGCTTTGTCCTTGAGACAAAGATGTACCATCCTGGAAAGAATAGGAGGCATGTGTGTGAATGATAAACCTAAAACTCATGTTCTCACTTCTGCCTATGCAAATTTTGTTACCTTTTTATAGGTGGAAGGGAAAGGTTGTTTGTATATATCTATGTATAGAAGAAAAAAATCTTGAACTGCAAAGAGAAATCTTATTTGTAGTTCAGAAGTGTGTATTGGAGAGGTGGGGGAATTTAGCTTTGAAATATGCTTCAGCATTAATATAATGTGGCTGCTACATGTCTTATAATAAAGTTCCCAAAATACATTTGAAAACACACTATCAGCATGTACCCTTACACTATCAAAGTATCACTTTTTTTTAAAGCAATTGAACATGATTTAGTACTTCACCTTTATCTCTTGTACATTATGCAGCTTTGCTAATGGATAACAACACTGTATTTTGTAGGGGGGATTTTTTTTGTTTGTTTTTAATGGAATAGTTAATCTCAGCTACTTTAAAATTGGCAAGTAGCCTTTAAAAAAACCCAACCAACTGTTAACCAATAATATGTTACATTTTTCAAAAGAGGTCTGATTGTCTTCATACATCCTTTGTATAAATTCTTTATGGAAGAATAAACCAACAGTGTCAACAGAGTGTTGCTTAAAGGTATTCTCTCCTTATGTGTGCTCCTGCAACAGGTAAGGGCTAACTGAGAAGTGAAATATTTGCTGCCTGCTTTAATTTAGCCACAGTATTAAAAACAAACAGACAAAACAACAACAAAACCAACCAAAAAAACCCCAACAAAACCACCTGCAAATAACGTTTTTAGAATGCAGCTGAACTCCTACATGAGCTGTGGAATTTAAATTTGATCAGAAAGCATGCCTTGCTTTCAATCAATTATATTTCCATTTGTCATAAATCCTCCTTTCAGGCAAAGACACTGTGCAAAGTTAATACAAATATTGTATTTTTCTTTAGAATTAGTCTTCACTGACTTCCACAAAATGTATAAGATATTAAGCATGCAGACATTTCACTTGGTGGCCAATAATTGGAAAATATTTCAAGTCATGCCTGTATGGGAGAGATTTAAGGTAAGTCGAGCAATACACAATTAAACATACCACTTATTAAAAATTCCACTACAATATAATTTTCAGAAATAAGAACAGAATGTAAGACTACTTTTAGCATTAAGTATAGGAGGGGATAACTTGACTAGACTACCTATTATTAATGAGTAAGTAGAAAAATTTGTGGTAATACTTTATGAAACAGGTGCTAAGTAGCTGAGGACAAAAGAGGTCTTACTACTGAAGTGTCAGAAGCATGATATTTTTGGTATGCTGTAATAAAAGGCTTTGAAAATTCTAATGAGAACTCTGAACTATGTAAGTGTAAGGTTAGGTTTTCCCTATGAGTAATTTGGGTAGATGTGCCTAACATTATTTGCATGACTCTGTTTTATAACCTCAGAAGTATGTGGCTTTTCTGTGGACTGCATTTCCAGTAGTTCTTTTCCACCTTTGAGGGGTGAAAAATCTGCTTTCTCTGAAAGGGTTTTATTTGGAGCAGGAAATTAATTGTTCCATATTGGGCAGCGATACATAGGAAATTAGACCTGATGTAGGAGATGAGACTTTCTAATCTTCAGATATTGTCTTCATGTTCCATACACGAAGAGTGCAGGTATTCTGTTGGTCTTTGGTTCTTCTAGCTTAGCAAGCCAAAGATGGATGAGAGAGATGAGACACAAGGAAGAGCAGGTACAGGGTGTAGTTTTACCTTCTTAGTATAATTTGTCTTTCAAGAGTAGATGCTATATTTTTATTATATGAAAAATTAAGAGAAACAATCACACTGTTAAACTCTTGAATTGCTTTAGACCATTAATTCAAATCCAGGACATTTTTTAACATGAAGGATACTAAAAGGTTAATTATGGGCCATAAGTGGCTAGATAAGAAGAATGCTTCTGATAAGCAGGTGTGTGATTTGTGTGGGGTGGTTAGTGTTTTTTTTATGTAGAAAGTTTGGTGTTTGCAACTTGCAACAGGTTAAATCTTGAAGAATTGATTTCCAGGAAGCTTTAGTTTTGAATAATGAGAATTTTCTAATGTATGTGTAATTGAACTTTAGATGTCACCATCTGGAAACAAGCTTTGCTACAGATAACTATTGGTGCTGCTGTGGCACTCATTGTGCTGTGTGTGCCAGAATTCACCCCCTATCACACAGGAATTCAAATGATCCTGTGATTCTAGCACCAAACTTAAACAATTTTGCATTCTTTTATAAAAGATAAATTTACTAATTAGAAAACAGGATATGAATAAAACCACCACTTGATACAATTTAAAAAAATAGTTTAACTTTGTATCATTTGAAGTTTATCTTTAGTTTTTGAAAATATGACCATCTTGATGTTTTAACAGAATGCATGAGGTTTCAAAAATGTTCTTGGCAGTCACTCTGGTAGTAAGCTTCATAAAAAATAATAAAAATTGGCAGTAAAGAGAATGATACAATGCATGTAGTATAAAACACTTAATCCTGGAACCTGTACAAGTACTAAGTGTCCTAATGTATATTTATTGAGATACAGCTTGGAGTTTTATTTATGTTGCATTTTAAATTAAAGTAATTCAGGATTCAGTTGTCTTTCTTTGTCCTTTTCCTGTATGCTTTATTTTAAAGTTACCATACCCATAAACTCTCAGGTCTTGGTGAGTTGAAATGAACATCTAAAAGGATTTTCTGGCAAGAAGCTCACTGTTCGAACAGGCTTGTTGAATATGCAGGGTGGCTGAAATAGACTTGTTTTTAAGCAAGGTTTCTTTTACTATTCAACTGCTGTTAAGGAGTCACTTCTTCCAACATTAAAAAACAAAGAATCAAAACCCCTAAATAAACCCAATAGCGAAATCATTTTAGCCTCTTTAAAAACAGAATGCCTCATAAACAGGTGCTGCTAAAGCTTTATTAGAATGAAAATACCAAGCCTGGGTTGCAACATTAATAGCTACTTCCCTAAAAGTTCAGCATTTGCCCATTTTCTTACTGTCAACTTCTGTGCTGATGGGTGACACTTGGGAAATGGATAGTAATTTTTCCTTCTGCCACTCGCTGTTCTGTGTTTAGATCCTCACTCCTCCAGGAGGAATATAGCCCAGTGAATGGCAAATGTGACTGAAAAAGCCAACAAATTATCTCGAGAGTTGTCCTGAGTATTGATAACTGAAACACCAAATCTCCACTTCCAAAAGAAAATCTGGGGAAAATTGTCAGTGTATCTATATAAGTGATGGTCAATAATTAATGAATTGTGTGAAGATACAGAAGGGGCAGGGAGAAGGAGGAGAACTGTAAATGACATCCTAGAGATGAATAGTGAAACAAATTTAAAAGGTCATCAGTAGCCCTTCTAGCTCTGCTTTGAGTAAAATTGAGAGAAAGAAGACTATTCAACTGCAAGTATGTGGTAATATAAAGGCAATGTGTCCTGTGCAGTATCTTGCCTGTGAGTCAATTAATTGAAATTTTTCCAGAGTCCCACTTAAGCCATTTCAGTGCTCATTCTGGAGGTGAATTATTTCTTGAAGGTCTTGAATCTTTGTTTCTCTTAACACCAGTTATGGAATCCACCCAATGATGGCCATCTAAGAAAGGTTTTAATTTTTCAAAAAAAATTATACTTATTAGGTGGTGTTTTATGAAACTGAGGAGCTTCTCATTAACACTATGTCCAGGTGAAAGTGCTCTTCAAAGGATTATATCAAATATATTAGATGAAAGTGTTCAATGATTTGCAATTTCACTACAGTCCTTTCATTCACAGTTTAAAACTAGTCAGCAAATGCACAATTAATTACATAACAATTTAACTTTGACAGCTCATTTCTGGATCAGATAAAATAAGTCACAGCTTTCTTAGCTTGTTAAATGATTTTTCAGTGCTTTGTGACTATGCTTCATAGTTATAGGGTCATATAATTAAAAATACATGGGTAAGCATGTTGTTCCCATTATCCTAATATGTAGTAGAAAATTTCTTGACTGTTTAAATCTATGACTGTGGAAGTGAATGTTTTCAATTTTCTCAGTCTGCATTGAAGTTAGGGAATAAATAGGCATCACTAGATAGGTTTTTTGATTGCTAAAGTTCCAGCAAATAGTATCAGACATGTCTTGCAACTATTCAAGTTAAAAAGAAAAGCTTATTGAGAAGAATTGAAATTTTATTTTCCTGTTAAGAAATACTGTATTGTATATTTAAAGTCCAAAGCATGCTATTCTCTTTATATTCTATCTGCAATCTGTGTTTCTTTCAAAAACTCTGGCATTGATCATTACCAGGAATAAATCCCATTTTTTCTTTATTATAGAAAAGTAGCCTAGGGGAATTTTTATCATGTATATTGTAATACTGCAGAAATGTATGTGTATGTGCCAAGCACTTAATGCCTGCTGGTTTGATTTGTTGCAACAGTTTATTATTTATTAATTTGAAACAAATGGATGATCCCATGTACATGAGATGTCTGTTCCTGAAGTGCACATTGGAAATTTGTCTCCAATAGTTACAAACCTGTAAATCTAATATAAAACTTCTAGAGGTTTTTTTGCTTTAGGGAACTTCATGAGAAATGTGAGGCTTGAAGTTTCACATTGCTTACACTTGGCACTGTCCACCTGAAATTAAGGGTTTAAGAGTACTGTGTGAAAGGTATTTCACTTTTTTCTTAATCTCAGCAGAAGAAGCAAAATGTGTAATATGTTTAGTTGTATATAAAAGAGGTCAGGTATTCTTGGAATGGCTGATGTTGGAAGAGACCTCTCAAGGTTGCCTGTAGCAACCTCCCTGCTCAGTGCAAGCTCAGCTAGCACAGCTGCCTAGAACAGTAAGCAGAGACCCGTGCTATACAAATACTTTGGAGATGTAGAATTATTATTGCTCTCTAGACTATCTTGAAAAGATGAAGTGGAGGGTTTTTGTGGTTCTAGATGTAATTTTGCATATTAATTTATGCATGTGTGATAGGCAAGCTCAGTCTGTTGTTTTGCTGGGCTATCCATCAGCTGGAGAACAAGTCTAACAAATATGTTCACTCTTGTACAAATCAGAAAGCAGATGCTGTACTTGAAGTGCCACTTCACACAGTATGAGCTTATACATGTCTTAAGAAAAATAAACACAAGTATGACAGGTTTTCATGTGAAACTACTGACTTCATCTGGCAGGTCACATTGTCATTATCTCCAACTTGAAATTCAAGTGGCAGCATTTCTATCCCCCCAATTCTCCCAATGTTTCTCCCTCTTATAGACCCTACATGTTGGATTAAGATGCTTGTGAGGAACCCTTTGTTTTAGCTTCTGATGCACTTAAGCATGCTGAATTCACGACATATAGATCCTGCCTCTGTTGAGCAAAATGAGGGAGTTAAGTGCTCTAGCTCTATTCAAATCTATGAAGACTAAGACTTTTGCAATGAAGTATAAAAATATTTTGCTGAATTGGTACCTTATCTGATGGAGGTTTAGCTTGCTCAACAAAAGTTGCATAGGCACAAGACAAAAGTAGTTTACAAAAGGTCTCTTATCTACTCTATTTATTGCATGTGGCTTTGAGTTAAGGGTTACTGTTCTTCATGGCATAAGTATTAAATGCAGCTTCAGTAGTCACTGACAATTGTGTGCAGTTGCTGCACCTGTTTCTTCTGTGGAAAACAGAGAGAAATGAGAAACTCTGCTTTCCTTCATCCAAATCATTTTAAAGAGCTAATGTCATGATTCTGTGTTTTCAAGTTGGAAATGAAATTACATGCAGGGTAAATGTGATGAGTGGCATCATGCACGCAGGCCATGTGTGACTGAACACCTTTAAGCTTTAGCTGTTTGTGAGTTCTCAAGCAAGATGACCAGCTTCAATTTTATTAAAAAACCAAGCAAATAGATTAATTCCAAATGTGTAAAATTGGCTGTATGTCTGATAAGAACATAATCCAAGAGAGAAATACCTGATTATTTTTGGCCCCTCTCTGTTATGCGCAAAGTCTGTCTTCACATCAGCTTTGAGTGAAAGTACTGTTGTGATTTATGTTCTCTACCACAGCCAGCTCATAAATCTTGCCATTCTTGAATCCTGTCTAATAGATACTTTGGTCCTTTACAAGGCCAGCCACTGAGAAGGCCTGTGACCTTCTGATGACAGACTACATATGTTTGAAGTATTTTTTTTCCTCCAAAAATATAAACTGCATATTTCTCAGTATTTTCTAGATCTGATAAGTAGAATGCTGCATTAGTTCTCAGGCTTAGAGAATCAATATTAAAATAGAGCACATTCCTTCATATTTTGTATGATAAATGCTACTATATGAACTGTACAAAGTTTAAACCCTTTCCACTAATCCCTTGGAATTAATCTACATTTCTTTCTAATCTCCCAGTGGGTCCTCACACCTGGAGTTGAAAATTATCGACCTAGGTTATCCAACAACATCTTTATGATTTTCAGAGCTGATGATACTTCAAATTAATGTCTAGTATTTTCCTCTTTCAAAGCAGCAGTGAGAAAGCCTTGAAGAGCCCTTTGGGGGGGGAGTGGGGCATGATATGGATTTATCACCCTTCAGTCAATAAGATGTAGCTTCAGCCTTCTTCACTGGCTTGACACCAACGTATCTTGGGCTTTTTTTGCTAGACTCCTACAATAACTTTTTTTATTAAATGATACCTACTAACCTGTGTATGCGTGAGCAGATGGACACAACCAGTGCATTGTGCAAACAGCTATCATCATGCTGCATTAGGAACCGTTTGGGGTTTTTCCTCCCTTAGAGAGCAAAAGGAGTTCTGTAGCTATGATAACACAAAGTTTAACACTTTTTTGCCTTAGGAGTAATGTTTGGATTACAAACAGAAATAAGTAGTGGCATATGCTGTTTGGATACTGGCTGTGGGCCCACTCTTCAGAGAAACTTTTTTCGTATTGTGCTGAGAAGTCCTGTATATAATGAAATGCTATTCATTTTATTGCATTGCACACATGCTGTAAATGGTATTGGTAGCTCCAGGCAATAGGAGGAATTTCACTTATGAATTTATATAAAGATTATTTAAATAGTTTACGTATCTGTCTTCCTCAGTTAATGTGAATAGGGTGGATAATTTACTTCCCTTTCTACTGAAAGAATATGCAAAGGAATGTTACTTTTATTTAGTGAAGTTAAAGTAATAAGAAAGTTAGAGTACTAATAATGATCTTGGTCATTTTCTGGGAAGATACTAAATTCTGTGTCCTGTCTTCCAAATGCACAATGTTAATACAGACCAGAGAAATGACCTTGTCTAAGTAAGGCTGCAGTGCCTACTGTAACAATTTGCCAAAGCTGTAAGGCACACCATTTGTCCCCCAGGCTTTCAAACAAAATCAGTCAAAAGTAGTGACTTCTGGCCTTGGGTGCCTAAGACTGTCTCCTTAAGCAGAAACATATTGATTGCTGTCTTTTGGTGGTACCCAAGAAGGAGGTGTCACTGACCAAACAGCGTCTCCAGCTGTTGTGTGGCTCCTGTCCTTTCTTGGCAGTGTAGGCTTCTTGCTGCTTCATTTTGAGGCAATAGAGAAGTCATTGAAGTACAGCAGCATCCCTCAGGCAGCAGTCTGAAACTGCCTGTCTTTGAGGAGACCAAGGCTGCATGGCAGTAGCTTAGCTCCTGCTGCAGCTGCCAGTGTGTCCACTTTCCCAACAACACATCATGGTTTTAAACTAAAAGAGGGCAGATATAGACTAGATACAAGGAAATTTTTTACGGTGAGGGTGTTGAAACACTGGAACAGGTTGCCCAGAGAGGTGGTAGGTGCCTCATCCCTGGAAACATTCAAGGTCAGGTTGGATGGAACTCTGAGCAACTTGATCTAGTTGAAGGTGTCCCTGCCCATTACTGGGCGGTTGAACTAGATGGCCTTTAAAAGTCCCTTCCAACCTAAGCTATTGTGTGTGCATGGGCTGCCTCCTGGGATAGCATCAGATTGCCAGCATCATGGGGGTGATATGATCTGGCATGCATCTGGAACCCCCACTGCCCTCCCCGGAGCTTCCCTAACCTCACTCACATACAAGTGTCTTGAGAATGTGTCTTGATGTTTAATTCATAACTTGAAGCTTGTGATTAGGGGAGAGTAGATGCCTCAGATTTGAAGCTGGAGGATCTGCTATATCAATTTATATACTTAAGGGACTCAAGGCAGTGACTCAACATCAAGCGTTTTGGCAGGGGACCAGCTAAGCATCACTGTTGAATTTGATTCTTTATTAGGTACTGTAAATGGATATTGGAGTTCAGAGAAAATAAGATCTAGCATAAATACTGGCTTAATTTGTGTATGTTGAATGAGTTTACACCAAGCTTTGGCTTGTTTATTTTCTACTAGATACAGTATGGAAAAAGATTTATGTGATAATACGTACAAAAGGGCCAGTTACTAATGAAGACATTGGTAATTCTGTGAGTAATTAAATTTCATCTGAGGTAATTACTGAGATATTCTAATTCGGAAGCCTCTAGCCACAAATATTGAAAATCCATTTATTTAACTTGGTTTTTACTTGGTTTGTCACACTAGCTGATAATACACATTCAATTCTAAAGCATTTCCCAAGGGTCCCTTCTCCTCCTCTTCTTGCTGTGGGTGTGTCTTCAGATATTTCCTTTCTATTTGAAATACAGTAGAAAATGGTCTTCTATACATCCAAGTCTTCAATAAAGTAAGCCATAACCCAGAGGCTTTTTTATTTTTGACTAAGATAAAAACTGTTTTTGATGAGAATTGAATTAATATATCAAATCCTGTATTCTTTTCCCATTCTCTTTACACGCATTATCTCATGATATCTCATGATATGTAAAACTTGTTCAAGTAGCTATAACATGGTCTTATGTGACTAGCACTGATAGTAGAACTTAATAGGAAAGGAAACTTGACTCATTTATAATCAATTCAGCATTTAGTTGGAATGAACTTAATGAAAAGTTCAGCTGCCAGTGTGTCCACCTTTCCAACAAGACATCCTCATGTTTTTTAAAAAAGAGGGTAGATGTAGACTACATAAAAAAAATTTTTTACAATGATGGTAGTGAAACACTGGAACAAGTTGCCCAGAGAGGTGGTGGATTCCCTGTCCCTGGAGACATTAAAGGCCAGGTTGGATGGGGCCCTGAGCAACCTGGTCTAGTGGGGGATGTCCCTGCCCATGGCAGGGGAGTTGGACTAGATGGCCGTTAAGGTCCCTTCCAACTCAAGTGATTCTGTGAAAAATCTTTAACAGCTAAGGAACTGATCCTACTTGCATTTGAGCAAAATCTTCTAGAGATTTTATGAAACTTCTTGATGACATAATTAACATGATCACTTTTTCCCCTTTATTTCTTTTGCAAAGTCAGGCTTTACATACTCTTGAGAGCAAAAGGGAGAAAGTGACTTGTGTGCTGACTTTCATTCCCAGATAAAGAGCCTTACCCCAAATTCACTTTCATAAGCTCTCTATAAAAGCTTTTATTTACACACTTGTACTTGCAACAGTTTTCCTAATTGCTTATTATTAGAATAGCTGTCTCAGTTTAGTGGTCCAGGCAAATCCAAAATCCAGAGAAGAGAATTGCTCTCTTATACTCCTCCACCCTCCCAGGGGAAGATTAAAAGGGGAATAAGGAAGAGAGACTTAAAGGTTGAAAGTTAAAACTGTAACAGGTTTAATAGAACAGGGAATGGAGAGTAATGTGGGGTAAGAAACAAATATGAAAAACCTGATTTTGATGATTGCTGATATCCACAGAGTGGTCCATTCATCAAGTCCATGTTTGTCCAATTTCGAGACAATGTTATGTGGGAAGTATTAAATGCTTTGCACAAGTCCAGGTAGATAACATCTGTTGCTCTGTTCTTATCCACCAACACCAACCCCATCATAAAAGGCCACAAAATTTTTTCAGGCATGATTTGCCCCTGCCATGTCAGCTGTCAACAATTGCCTCCTTATTTTCCATGTGCCTTAGCATAGTTTGCAGGAGGATCTTCTCCATGATCTTACCAGGCACAGAGGTGAGAGTGACTGGCCTGTGAGTTCCCCAGTGCATCTCCCCCCCCCTTTTTAAAAATAGGGGTTAATAATGAGCTAATACCCTCTTCCCCCTTTGTGAAAGGTGGATTCCATCCAACACCAATAAGCCTTGTGCTGTGTAGGTAATCCTGTTGTCAAATAGTACATGCTGTGACCTGCTCTAGAGACAGTTAAGTCAAACCAAATAGTTTTACTACTAGTAATCTTGAAGACCACAGCTCCGTACCTTTGAACAAAAGGCTGGTTCATAACAGTTGTGCAGTGATTATGGCTATGTGATCCCTGGAGTACTCAGTTGTTGCTGTTGATTTATAAGTGGCAAGTGCTCAGACACAGAAGTGATGGGCAACCATTTAAAAGTCTTAAGAGAAAGTTATATAAATCTTACTGTGCAGACTAATTCATTGTAAAGTGGCTTCTGCTAGTTTGCATTAGTCATTCTGCTTCAAACAAATGCTTCTTTCCTCCTGACACTTGGTAATTGAAGGATGAAAACTGAAACGATCTGTGGCAGTGGAGTCATCAGTGTTATGATGCACTGGTTGCTCCTGAAGTTGGATGAAGGTGGAGTTTCTTGCTTCCTTTGCAGAGAGAGGGAGAGCAGCGAAGATTGGTGTTGGCTGGCCAACTAGTGGTCCGGATAATTTGGAAAATGAAAAGTGATTGTAAGCAAGATGAGTGATGCATTATTATTTGATGTGTTTAGCTATTGAATTAGATATGAACTTTAAACAATAAGTGAAAGTGGAGTTGTAATAAAGAGGGAAGAAAAAGGTTCCAATAACTGGCAAGTGGCGTGTAACATTGTGGGTTATTAGTTAAATATACTTCTCTTGAAATTGGCTCTTCTCTTCATGTGTCCTGTAACTGGTGGCTGGAAAAGGCAATACCAGAACATGTCATTGTTTGACCTTATTTTTTTGTCGTAAGATTTGTATGTGTGCAAGTGCTCATGAAGTACAAAAAAATGTTATGAAAAAGATCTATAACCAAGTGGAAAAGAAGTGGAAGTAAACTTCACAAAATCATGTTTTCATGCCAAAATCTTTATCTCAGAGTTAATTTTTTTTTTTAGCTTTAACTTGATCTCTTTTTATTTATAGTCATAAAACTAACTGAAAGTGGCTGGCTCGGTCATCTTCATTTTAAAGACCTGTTTGCTAAGGGGAAAAATAAACGCTTTAATGGTAAGATCCTAATGATTCTCTGCTAGGAATGGAAACAGGCCATAAAACTAAGGGGAAATCAAGAAGAAGTCCATGAAATTAAGGGGAGCCTTTTCATTGACTTCACTGGGACCTTTTCACAGTATCACAGTGTTGTTTGGGTTGGAAAAGACCTTTAAGATCATCCAGTCCAACCGTTTACCCAGCCTTGCCAAGCCATGTCCCTTAGCACCACATCTACACAGCTTTTAAATCCCTCCAGGGATGGGGACTCCACCACTGTAAAATTATTATACTGAAAATAAAAATGGAGTTACCTTTGTGGCCTTGCTTTGAAAGGCTTTTGAGAAATTGTCACGATGGCTTCTCTTGCATTTAATATATGTGATTTAACATATTAAGACTTAGGATCTATCGTCATAAAATGAATTCAAGTTACAAGCTTATAAGTGAAATACAGCAAGTATAGCTTTCTGATGAACTCCAGTCAGTGGTACTAAAGTACATGCTCCATGGTAATGTCAACATTCCTTAGGTGTATCTTTTACAGGGAAATTGTTTATATGTTTTGTGGAATTCAAAGCCACTTATATCTGACCTTTGTGCTCTTTGACCTGAGATCCTAATCCTGTTTTAGGAAGAAGAAGAATACTGCAGTGCATCCATCATTGTGGAGATGTGGAGCTCTATTGCAGTACATACTCCAGTTTAATGTAGGAAGAAAGCTGTCATTCACTAACTGTAGAGAAAAGACCATTCTTTCTTGCTTCTAAGCTTGTGTTCTGCATGCTTTTAATGTCTTCACAGCAGCTAGTGACTGTCAGATTTTTTTTTCCCCTTCCCCTCCTAACGCAGAGCACTTCTGAAGAAATTTCAGCTTTTATTAAAATAAGTTACAGCTGGACTTGATGCAGCTCTGTAGTGTCAGGTTGCATTTGGGTAATTTTCTCATGCCACTGCTTATTTTCCTAAAATGTTGGCATCATTTCATGAAAGCCAGAGGGTGAGGGAAGGCTTTTTTTCCTACTTCATTAGTAAGTGTCTTGTTCCGCTTTTCTCTACTGCACTAGCTGTGATGCTTTTCATGCACATGTATGACAAATGGTTAGCTACTAGAAATGTTTGAATAGAACTGTCTTGTTATCAGCATTGTCAAAATACTCTAGAAATTCCCACTTTAGAGTCTAATTTTATTTGAAAATTTAGTTATTTCTATTTTGGTTCTTTGAAATGCACAGCGAATGGAAAATTTCATTGAAAGCAAAGCCTTTTTTCTTGAACTAGTATCCATAAAAACTAGCAGATAGCTGATAATTATCAGATGAGTTGTAACAAGTTTTTTAGACAAAACTGAAAACAAAACAATGCAGTAGCATAAACTAATACATAAGAACTGATTTAATTTCTTTTTCATGTCTCTTTTCATCTTATTGTATTGAAAGCAAACTTCTAGTTTTTATTAAAATAGGTTTGAAAGTTCAAAGTACATACTTTGCATATCTCGGGAAGAAAATTAATTTAAACCTGTTGAATAAATATTTAATGTATGCTTTTATTTCTCTGAGGTAAGACTTCAGCTTCAATACACATTGGTAAGCAATTGGTAGACTATATTTCAATAGTATTTTGTTTGAAGACTTCTTCAGATCAAATATTTCTCCTCTTCCACAAGCCAGTACTGTCTGGAGACTTCATGTAATGTAGTATTATTTACTTACTGGGAAAATAAACAAACATGCCCAGCTATTAATATAGAAATCAGAATGTGTCCTACTATTTATGTATCTGGAGGATACTGCTACTTTTTAGTAGCAAAAATTTATAAAATTACTCCATTTTCAGATGACAGAAAATACACTCCCAAGATCACTGAAGTATTGATTTTAGAACATATTTGGTTCTGATGGTCCTTTTGACTGGGGTGGCTTTGGGCAGAAAGGCTTCTTCCTGCCTCCCTCAGCCCTCATGATTTAAAGCATAACATTTAAGTCAAACCGAAACTGATATGCTTCAACTTGAATGCTTGAGATATAAGCAAATGTGAAAATGTGAGAGCTGTTTCATAAGCTATTTGTCCATTTGCTCAGAAAATTGGGGGGGAAGACACAGCTAGGATAATTCACCCCATTGATCACCTCAACCATGTAGCCCCAGTTGGCAAGTGAGAACTTCTGCTTTTCTTACATATTTAGTTTTTGCAAATGTACAGTCATCACCATTCACAGCTCGGAAGAGGCCAAATAGTTAAGGATTCAGCTGCAATTAACCTTTCAGAGCTGGCTATGTAGTTCCCATTTATGTCTTTTAATAAAAACTCTTTATACACATCGTTAATTTTGTTCAGTTGCTTCTATTCAAAATGATAAAAGTGTATCTGAATACATGCCTCCAAAAATCTCCAGGACAGTTCTGTTTTGCATGTGTTTTACAACCAGCCTACAATATTCTATAAAAGTTGCATAAATAAAATGGGAAATGAAATATGCTCTGGTTGGGTGGTGGGAGGATAACAATCAGGTTAGTTAAGGCGCTCATAGAATCTTTCCTTTTTTGTTCTGCTTTACAAGATTTTGGTGTTTGGCTTTGGTGTTGTAAGAGGTAAAGCTGTGAAAACAAAATACTCGCTCCAACATTTCACATTTATACAGAAAGGTTAAGATATTTATATTGCATGTATTATTATAATAGCAGAATCTGTCACAGATAGTTTAGGTTTTTGTTTCACAAGACTGCAAAGTTTAGTGCAACCTATTTTATAGAGGGGGACTGAGAAACTGAAGTTGTTTTAGGTGCATGTTGTCTTTTTTTAGAGGACATGCTCAGACTCAAACTCCAAGGCAAGTTGTTGAAACCCCTTAGGGCCACAATGAAAGCAGTGACTCATTTTGCCTTTGAGGAGATGTCTTGGGACTTTTATTAGAGGTTTTCCATCAGGCAATGCATTTGAAGGCTTCCATGTACTCTTGGACATTGGTATTGTTGGCACTGTTGAGACCAAAACTGAGCCTGCTTGCAAACTCCTTTAGATACAGTCTGATTTGCTTCTTGAGCCAAAAGCCGCCTCTGTCACTATGTTAAGAAAATTATCTTAGAAATGATGGGACTATTTCAAAGATTGATTTTGCTTTTTAATTTATTATTTAATTGGAATACATTTTTTCTCCTACTGTAGAATCTGTTGCTTTATGCTACAAATTGTTCATTCTCTAAGTACAGAACTTGTGGTCTTCTAAAATTCTGTTTCCACACAATTTAAGTACAGTACGTTTGCTTCAGTTTTATCCCAGCTTACACAGGACAAGGGAAAGATGTGTTATTGCACAAATGTTAGGAATATACTGAGAATACCTTCAAAGAAATTGCAGTATTTTTTCTACATAAGGAGCTGCTTTGGTTGCTTGCAAAATTTCCTTTGTACTTGGGACGTTGTTGGTTTATTTCCTGCCTTCAGATCTTCTGCAACATCCTTTGCTTACCAACACAGACTGAAAGCGAGGTCTAAAGGTGTCTTACATATGTAGTCCCAAGACAGAAAGCATGTGAGGGTTTTTAAATATTTTTTTAAAATGAAGGCCTGTGTGAAATAGGAAGACTCTCAATAGAAATCAGTGAAATCAGATGTTGACCTTTGGATTTGTTATGCTGCCAATTATCTGATTCTGTTTCTTTTTCCCTTTCCACTCATGTGCCATCACTAGCACAAATGTGTTGTCTTCAGTGCAATTTTGCTTGCATGCTAGGTATAATCTTGACAAAAAGATGAGGATTTTTCCACCCATGGTGCATATAAAAAATATGCTATAGCTGTTCATGGATTTTGTGATAGGGACAAATTCAAACTTATGTAAAGGGAAGAGCTTTAAACTAGATGAGTGGAAGGATACAGGCTCTTTAGGAAGGACAGATAGAGGAGGCTGAAGAGCATGAAGCTCCACCTGGGGATGGATGTGGAGCCAACTGAGAGCTTATAGGTCAGGAGAGCCTCTTCAGGGGCCTGCTTGGTAGAGTACCATGTGATAAAGCCTTGGAGGGAAAAGGGACCCACAAAAGCTGGTTAACAGTCAAGGATCACATTCTCCAAGCTCAGAAGCACTGCATCCCAACAAAAACGAAGTTAGTCATAAAATGCCAGGAGGCCTGCGTGGATGAGCAAGGAGGTCCTGGACAAACTCAGACATAAAAGGGAAGCCTACAGAGAGTGGAAACAAGGATGAGTAAGCCTGGAAGGAATTTAGAGAAATTGTTCAAGCAGCCAGGGATCAGGTCAGGAAAGCTAAAGCCCTGATAGAATTAAATCTTGCCAAGGACATCAAGAGCAACAAGAAAAACTTCTATAGGTATGTCAGTGATGAAAAGAAGGCTAGAGAAAATGTGGACTCTCTCTGAAAGGAAAAGGGAGGCCTGGTTTGTTTATACATTACATAATATGAAGTGAACTTCAAATGGGAGAAATTATCTAAAATTCTGTAAGCTGTAAATCCATAATGTGCTACACTGAAATATATTTCAAATTATTTGTACATAATTGCTACTTTTTTAATATAAATTTCGGTGAGTTTACAGAGCATCTACAATGAATCATTCCCTTTTGAATTTCAGATGGCATCCAGGCTTGGTAACAGAATGTACAAGGGATTAATATTTTGCTGCAGAACAACAGTTTGAGCAGGTGGTACTTGATGCTATTACACATATAGGTCACTTGGGAGAATGCTTAATCACTGAACTGAATATTAATTAGGACAGCTTTCTCAGCCAATTTTTTTAAAAGGAATACTTCTTAAGGGAGCGGGGGGGGAATAACCCACCAAACCTACTGAAGTCTGGAGTTCTGAAAATTATGCTTCTTATTGTATGCATTGTATATATGCCATACAAGTTGGGATTAATTATTATATTTTTTTAATAGACCAGTTTTGTGATAAATAGGAGCCACTGTGAACTTCTAGTGTAATCTGGGTATGAACCCAGCCTTTCTTCTTAGTTCATCTTCTTGAACTCTACTTATCTGCCTGTATTTCAGACTGTCTTGTTGAAATGCCTGACCAAAAATGCTTGCTGACTTCAAGCTGTAGGTCTGTACTGGTAGAAAATAATACTTTATGAAACTTTGGGTTTGAAAAGAAATATGGGATTAAAGTATGAGTGGAAAAACTAAACTGGATGAAAGCAGAAGAGAGAAATAGCTGACTTCATTGAGTTGCAGAATGTAAAATCCATGTTCTTTGATTTGGTTTTCTGTACCAAGTCATGCTTCAAATAACTTCCAAATTGTTCTGGATCTTGTTTTCAAAGGTGTAAGGCAAGTTTGTAAAATGCTTAGATGCTCTGAAACATATTAATATCTTTTGGCCATGCCTAACGTTATCATGGATTAAGCCCTCTGGAATTCAGAAATCCACCAGAAAAGCTGCTGGAGTTCCCTGAAGGTAATGCTTAGCTATTGTCTCTGTGGTCCCCACAGTACGGCAGCTGCAATTGATACGCCGTATCAACACATCTCTGCTGCACTGTCTGAAGCTCCTTGAGGAGCTGTGATTTTTCCTAGAGCCCTGTTCAGGAGCCCCTGGCTGTCAGAGCTGTGCAATGGTGATGAGCAGCAGAATCTCCCCTCTCCCCCAGGCAGAGGCACTGGGACTGCACAGCTGTCTTGTGGAGCAGGCACCTGAGGCTCTTCCACTTGTGGGGGATGAGGTGTTTCACACAGAAAATGGGCTTAGAAATTGGGAAAGGAGAGTGGTCCTCAGGAGGGCAGGAGCCCCCAGTGTGGAGCTGGGACTGCCTGGGAGGCAGCTGCCCTACCCTGCTTCCCTTTGCCTCCCAGCATAAGGCAATAAAAAGAGACAACTTTACCTTCCTGCCCACTGCCTTCTGAGTTCAAAGCCCTACTTCTCTTTCCCCCCAGTCCCCACCACCTTTTAGCATTACCCTGTCAGCCCTTTCATGAAAGGTCCTGATGCAGAGTCTTGCACCTGTGTTTTCAGGCTGGTTCCTGTGTTTGGGCAGTTTGTGTGTGATTTCGCCTGGGGCTGGATGTTCACATTAGCAGCCTTGAAATGCACTTTAGAAGGTCAGGTGTTCAGGGAAAGCAATGTATGCCTGATGATATGCTGGCTTTTTGTTTGGTTTTTTTTGCTTTAATAGCATCTTCCTTCTGAGGCCTGGTTTAGCATTGTGAAGTGATGAAATACTGTGAATACAACTGCTTTGGCATGTTTCCAGCTGCATTTGGGATAAAGTATAATGTCACTTTATGGTTGCTACCATGCAAACGAGTGCTTATCTTCTCTATATAGCAGGCCATTCCTTGAGTCTCAGCATTTGCTCATTGAAAGCAATCAGTGAAGTTCAGGTTTTACATGTACTGATAATATAGTCCTGTGAGTATGAACATATTTCCACTTTGAGAGCTTATTGTCATAAGTTTACCTTGTGTTCTTAAGTGTTTGGGAGGAGGGAAATTTCTTTTTTCAGTTCGAAGATGAAGTTAATTATTTTATTAAATATTGAAGATAAAAGTTAATAGTTGACTTCAGAACTTAGCTGGAAGAAGTTTTTCTTTATTGTCTGCTGCTGTAAATACCTAGCAATGTGTGAGATAGCCCAAGCTGAATGCAGACTAGAGGAAATATAGATGTAGGGGAAGGAGAAGAAAAGCTGAGGTAGAAATGAGTTTGAAACTGGCTCTGAACTGGACCCTACCCATGCATAAAGAATGGCAGCCAGATGGGACTCTGTCAAAGATACCTGGGATAAGAGGGTAATGCAATGGCATAGGACTTGAGGGAAAAGGGGACTATGTCTCAAGAGTTTCAAAGCAGGTCTGGATCAATGGGAACTTTTGGGAGACTGAGGCTAGGAGTACTGATTCTCAGAGTAAGCTCCAAAGTTAGCTGATGCCTAGGGAAACAGTGTAGGTATCACTGGAGACTAAAATGGTAGACATAAGGGGGGCTAGCCTGAGGAATGGAGGATAGGGAACGAAAAAACTTACAGAAGAACTAGCTGATGTAGGTCAAAAGAGTGGGATGAGATTAGGTAGTCTAGAAGAGGATCCTGAGTTTTTAAAAAGAAGAATTGGAGAACTGAGATTTGGAAAGGGGAAAAAACCAGTATATGACCAATGTAGATTTCAGTAATGGGGTAGAAGATGAAGTTTATTGGGGTGAGTTGAATGGTTTGAAAAGTCTGTTGTGAAAAGAGCGTATGTCCTTCCAGAGCCCAGAGTGACACTCCATGTTCTTGACTCTTCTTGTCAGCAGATGTGTGAAAATGTTCTGGCCAATTCTATACCCAAAACCCCACAGAGTAACAACTGCAGCCGTTTGCTCCCCTAGCTCAAGGGGAAGAGGTCTGTTTGTTGTACGTAAGTTTCAAACATTACTAATAAACAAAGTGGTCACAAAGTACATAGGATTTGGTTTTAATTCTGAAGGAGCAAACAAGAATGTTGCATGCAATAAAAATATTAAAAGAAAAAATAAGGGTTTATAGTCAAGTATGGTTAATGACTCTTGCAACAGAAGTTTACTTTCAGTTGCATGCTGTACAGTAGTTCTCAATTACATTATCTCACATTATTTTTTTCAAAGTATTCTTGCCTTGTTCAGCTTGTGAGAGGGACAGGGTTTGCTTAATGAACAGATGTTCACTATTTTGTACAACGTGTGGCCTCAGGCCTTATTTCCTGCATTTTAGTCAGACTCTGACTATGAAGTCAAAGTGATTCTTTTCCTGAGGGGCTTTTCATGATGCTCATCAGTGTAATATCTGAATAGCTTCTCCCAAAATAATTTACATTCACAACACCCTTGAGGTGTGCAAGATTTATCTGTCATTTACAAGGAAGCAATAAAGGCAGAATGAACTAGAGAACAAATCTGTCCTTTATTTTCAGAGTGATGAATCTGAGATAGCCAAGACACTGCTAGGGTGTGCACTTTTGGTCAGACTGTTTTTAGGCACAAAAGATTAAACTTTGGGCTTTTGTTTCCAAATTTTAGTGCTCATCAGTTCATATCATGGGACATTAAAATGGGGAACCTGAAAAAGAGAATGGGAAAAATCTCACATTCTCTCTCAACGTTTAGTTTGTGGGATTCTCTTAGCATCCTAAGCATCCTCTGACAGGATCAGAATCTGGACCTTAAAGTTGGGTTTGCCATGACACAATTTGCTGCTGTTTCCTTTTTCTCTTACTGTTAAACATGTATGAAAAATTGGGCAGAGGTCCCACAAATAAGTGTTCATCATTAGACACTCTTTATCTCTGAAGTGGGCTGGCTCTGTGCACCAAAAGAAGCATCTCCTAGGGTAGGAATCATAAAGAGCATGTTAATCAGCCTGTTTACATCGTGTGTGTGTGTGTCTAAGCTTGGGTGAATGTTAGTTTTGATCCAATATTGTTTGCTCTTTTTTCCTCTAGCACTAGTTTGTGAAACTTTAATACTCTCTCTTGTATTCCAGAGTATCTTGTAATACGTTTTCTTCTTTAAACAAAGGTGACAATCTAGAACATGTGCAATTATGAAGGAATAACAATGAGTCCTCCCTAGTCCCTTTATGAATTTGTAGATATAGTTTATATGACAATGAATTCTAGTACAGTATATTGTCAGTTTCTAATAATTTGTAGGCTGTTTACTCAAGTTTTGATATGAAAGAAAAAAAATCAGTGGAACTTGTAATTTCTTTTTGAAGCAGTTAAATTAACCAAGTGAGGAATGATTGCAAATATCAGTGTGAACAGAATTAACTTTGAGTGTCATAAATAGAGCAACTGTCCAGAAGACGCTTGACAGTAGGATTTCGGTTTTACTCTAATGAGAGAAATGAAATTTTGGTGCTTGTTAATGAAAGGTTAACTACTCAAATCACCATATTCCAAGAACATCTTGGAATACCTGCTCTGTTCTTCATAGGATCATACCTGTGTGAAACTTACTGTCTGATAAATCTGAGCTATCCTTCTGCCTTACAGTGTTAATTCATTACTATCAATAAAAGTAATATTTGGAGGTCTTTGGGAAATAATCCCTTTATGCATCTATGGAAAAATACAAAGTTACATTTAAAATGAAAATGTCAACATTTTAAGTGTTAAATTTAAAAATTTGTTAACAGAAGGCTTATTGGTCGTCTCCCATCAATGAGAGACTGGAGTTCACTTCCTTGACTTGTGTGTACCAAAAATAATACCTCTCATAGAATGTTGCTTCAGGAAGGCTCTGTAATTACCCCACGTGTAGGCCTCTGAAAGCTATTCTACTTCATATAAAGGAATTAAAAATATTCATTATGCTGTGAGATTGAGTACAGAGAATAAGCTGTGTGACTTGCTTCTCTATTTCTTGTTAGGAAATCTGGAGTTCCAGTCCCTGTTTCAAGAACATTTCTGTTTTTTTACTGTATGTCATTCAGTGCTGATGGTATTATTTAACTTTCCCCTCCTCCTCCTCACCCTGCTTATGTATTTACAGACTTCACACTTTTTTTTTACTGTTTGAAATAAGTGATTTTGTGCCTAATTTCAGAGAGAGGTCCCTGGTTATGGTTAAAAGTTCACTTCTGTAGGTCAGAGTTGCAGAAACAGATGTGAAATTTAAAATCTGGAGAGGTCAAAAGATTTTTTACTATAGGTTCCTGTTAGCTGTATCTGGTAGCATCCTGCTCAGGGTAGTGGTTGCTTAAGTCTTTATCCCTATTGCTTTTTGACTGTCTTGTTTAGGGGCTTTGTTAGGGGCTACAAGGTGCCCAAATACTAAGACTTGACAACACTGAGCATTTTAATTAATGTGCCCTTTGTAGATCCAGCTTCAAGGTCTCTGTGCCTCATACTCCGCTCAGTAGAGGTATTTCTCTGTCATGTATAATTGTGAGGTGTTAAGATGCTCAAATACTAGGCTGGGGATGTGGTGCGGAGAGATAAGAAATGCAGGGCACTTGAAGAGCAAGTGTGGTTCCTGCCATTTGCAGAGAGACCAGACCCCATATCCCAGTGCCATGGGGACCCCCAGGGTGACCTGGGAAACAGGTTTGTGTTGTAGTGGCTCCTCCTACAGTGATGTGCTACTGGCAGGATAGTCTAGGTTCCAAAGTGATTCTCCTTCAATTCTGAAATTCAAGAATGTTATCTGCCCCCCTCCCCCC
>VZRW01005012.1:383877-397302 GCA_013398125.1 Aegotheles bennettii
CCCCCGGTTTGTTGATAGGGCTTTGGATGCCTGGGGATAGGGATAGTCTTTGTGTTTGTTCAAATCCCAGTCAAGCTGCTGAGCCTGGAGAAAACAATAACTGGTAATTTTTAACGGCTTTTGTGTTACAATTTTGTTTCTTTGGCAGTTTCCACCTGCACTGATATTTGCACTGATACACTCCTCCCAGTGGCTGAACTTGGCAAGTCTTTCTCAAATCAAAGTTGTACTGAACTTTGTTAAGCAACCTTGATTTTTTTCCCTACTTTGGTCTGTTATACCTCCTAGCATAAAATACAGAACGGTGGCTAGCTTCTGGGATGTAACTTGCAGTTAGTGGCAGACTGCTGTTCATTTGATGGTTATCTTCTAAAAGAAACACTTGCAGACTTTTTATAAGCCATGGAGAAACTGTCACTGCTCAAAGTTGAGCTGCTGGTATAAAGCATCAGTGATAGCGCCATTACACTCCTCGGGAAACTTTGCTTGCTCAACTTTGAATAGGGAAATGGCTTTTAAGGTTAGTGGCAGGGTTTACAGGGAGAAATGAGTGTGAAGAAAGCTTTATTCATAATTCATTCTGTGCTTCCCTCTTACTGATTTCAACTTGAAATGGCACAGGAAAAGGGGGGGAGAGGGAGAAAAGATGAATGGCACCATATGGATTGCTGGAATAGAGAAGAGCAGTCGTGGGTGGGGAGCATTATGCCTATTTAATAACAAAAGCACTGTCTGTGCTAGTACATAGGGAACATGAAAATAGCAGTTCACATTCTGCTTTTTCCCTAACTGAAGCTGTCTTTTGAATGACTGGATTTGACAAGGTCAAGATCTGTGTGTCTAGTGAATTTGACTGATCTTAATGACCTGAAACAGGGCAAGCAGAAACTGTCGCTGTCAGAGGAAGGTTATCCAGAACACCAGAAAGAGTTAACAGCATCTAATATTTATGAATACAGTGGTGAAAGTTGCTGACATGACATAAAAATGTGCAGCACTCTACCTGCCCTGTAGAAGGTAGCATGGCTGCTGTGCCTTGTCATCTGCTCCTGCTCTGCATTTCTAATTTGTGGGCAATTTGGCAAAATCCAAATTGGTTCTTTCTGTGACCACTATCTGTATATGCATGTGCAAATGAGAAATATTTACTCCTTCATTTAAGATGCCCAGTATGCTCCGTTGACATTGACACTTCTTTTTTTCCAAAACAGTGGGTCAGAGTGATGATAAAAATGGCTATTTTTTTCCCAGTTGTATCTGTGCTACAGAAGTTGCTATCAGTCATCTGTGACCAATACATCTGGAGTTGACACTTTCAGCTGAAACATTTGGGGAACATAAATAATGCTGAATGCTCCTAGGAGAGAGTTTCTTTGTGCTTTTGTGTTTTTTAGCATAGTGAGCTCTGTATTGGATCCTCTGGATGCTGCACATAAAATATAGGAAAGAGAAGATAGGTTTTTGAAATTGAGATTATAAATAATCTCTCACTATGGAAGTATTCAGTTTTGTACCAAGTGATCATGAAATTAAGTAAAATATTGTGTTATGATTTCAAAATGCTACTAACAGGTGCTTTCAATTATGTGTATTGTACAAATAGGTATTTTATAATTGTGATCTGAACATGCTAATAAATTATTGAGCAGTTACTGTGTGAATTCAGCAAATGACTTCTACTCTTTCCCATGCTGTTAGGTCATTTTTACAATCAGTTCAGTGCAAAGAATCTTTGTTTTACTTTCTGATCTTAGGTCTGCAGTGCTGGAGATGACCACTGGATGGAACCATTACATTTTTCTTAGTATGGTGTTGCAAAACCTTGCTGTATGTGACTGAAATACATTTTTCTAAGAAAAAAGCTTTTATTAAATAATGATGTTACCATTAATGTTTGTTGGTTTGTTTAATGCATAAAAACAATAAATAAAGCAGATTTCAAGTAGTGCTTCTGTAAATTTGGAACGATCAAGAGAGGATATTTTCTTTTTCAGTCTGCAATTATTTGGAATAATGAGAGTTGAAAAACAAACAGAACTTAAATTACATTTTTGAAGTCAGCGGGGTTTATAAGAAAGATACTGTATAGTGTATACAGTAGTATTAGCCAGCAGATTATGCAGCCAGAAGTTTTTCAAGACTTAAAGTTGTTTGGCAGATAGCAAAAAGCTTCCACTGTGGGAGATGTTAGGCAAGAGGCTTTTAAGAAGTCATGCTTCAATTATTCTGGTTAATTAAAAAGTCAGTCAGTCTGTAATTAAGGGAGTAGTTGTTCCTTTTTTTTTTCCGAATGAAGTTCAAAGTTAATTTAGAGCTAAGATTATGGGGGTTATTCTCTCTTGCCTTTCACTTTGACTGCATGAACATGATGGCTGAAGTCATAACACTATGTGCTACATGTGGGATCTCGAGATGAACGTTTGAGTTGATCAGCAGTTTCAGTTTAAAGAACTGGCTCTGATATTTGGAAACCTAAACAGACTTATATCATTTCAGGTCCACACCAAGATATTCTTTGCATGATGATGAATATGATCGCAGGAACGGATTACAGTAGGAAGCTACTTTTCTGATTTGCTAACAAGGCATTTTGCTTAAATACATAAAATAAATTTCTGTGTATAGTGGTGGTAAAACAGACCCTTTCTTGCCTCTCTTGAAGATAAAAATATGATAATAGCAACTTGTTATCATTATCCCCTAGGTAGTGGACAGTGGGCAACTGTCGCTGCAATCCAAGCTCTATATACTCATTCTAGAGTCCTGAACTGTTTATTCATCTTGCGTACATGTCAGGAGGTGTTATGGAGGGAGACTGCATTCATGGGTGGTTACCAGCTGTCATGGGACAGGTTAGCAACATGCTTCTTTTTCCTCCTTTTCTGTCCTATGTAGTACTGGTGGGATTGGAAAAAAAGAGCATAGCCTCTGAATGTCTATAGTACCTTGTAAATTGTGACATTTAGCTTTTTATTCAAGAAAGGAAACAGACACATTAAACCATACGATATGAACATTTTACCTGTTTTGGCTTTTGTGTGGGTTATGAATGTTTAACAGCACTGGCAAAACTGACTCTGAAAACGTAAGAGTGCCTATATCCTTTCTACCAAAGCAGTAAGAGGATTTAAGGAGAACAAACAGAAGTAGTTCAGGTAGATGAGTGCAGTCCTATTTAATTTGAGAATCCTTTGTGGATGATGCTGGGGTTTGTTGGAATAGTGGCTCTAAGGATCTGCACGTGAATTCTGCTTGTATTACAAAGTAAGTTACCAAATTTGTGAAATGATACCCAAGTTAGGCTAAGTATTGAAACCTGTTTTTTTTTTTTTTTCAAAGAGAAGAAAAGAGCAACTTAGAGGCAGTCTTCATTTGTTAGGAATTTGGAGGAAATATAGTCCTTATGGAGAAAAGAAGATGACATGTCTAAATTGCAGCATGAAGCAAATGAATGGTTAGTTAGAACAAACTATTTGCTTTGGTGTTTTTCAGCCTTATTTTCCAGATTGCTAAAACCCAACAGAGAACATCTGTGTTTTCCAAGCTAGATTAACTAAGCTTGCTTCCTCTCTTTTGCTATGATTTGAGTGTGAAGTGGTGGTAGAGGTATTTTTCTCCACTCACCCTAGTAGTTATCTTTAATTTTATAAACAAAGTAGATTTCACAAGGTTTCACAAGCCAAAAAATCACCTTGATCTTTGAATATTTGACAAAGATAACTATTCAGGTGATAAGCAAAACCAAAAATACTTTATTTTTATAAAAACCAGCCTTTTCATAATGTGTCACTTGCATTTGTTTAGCCTTGCTCTGACTTCTGCTGCAAAAATGCATACCACCTTACACATGTCACTATAGATACTTGTCATTTTGAGATCTCCAGCTAGATAACTCTACCTACTTCTGGTTGTGAAGAATTTTCTTACATGGCTGTTGGTGTAGATGGCTTGTTCTTTAGATGGATGATGGTTTAATAAATATGACAAAACACAGAATAGAGCTGAGGGGCGAACACTGGGTGGAACTTTCCTTTAAGGGAAGGGAAAAGTGAATCCTGTTGTGTTGTTATCAGTCATAATTTCAGCATCTGTTGGTTGTCTCACAGCACCTGCTGGATGCTGAAGTTTCCAATCTGCCCTGCTTCATAGCTCCTTACCTGCCTTGCCTCCTTATAGCTAGACTATCACAGTGTAATTGAGAATTTCAGGCTATACAAGCATCAGGTGATGATGAGACTTTTTGGTTTAAGCCTAATTAACTGTTAACTTGTTAATTGGTGAAAATTCCTACATCAGAGATCAGAATTCTGTGCTGCTAATTATCATGATCTGGTATTTGAAACTGTGCTGACACTGGCAATATTGGCAGACTGGAATAATTAGAAGTAGACAGAAGCAAAAAACAGCATACTTATAATTTAATTGATTTAATGGGATATTCGGTTTTTCATTGCTCCCCACTGCTTCAACAATAATGAGAATAGTCTGAGGTGCTACACATATTGGAAGTTTAATTAGTATCCGAGTATATGATTAAGCTCTGTAAGAAACTCTTAAGAGTATACATAGAAGTTTGCACAACGTTTAAAAGGGAAGTCAGAGCTCATTTTTTTGAACTTTTGGCTGCTGGGGAGTTTGCACATCATGGTTGGGTCAGTGTAGCAGCATGGTGCTGCTTGGGTGGTGAATGATAACTGTGGTGGTGCCCCAGGCTGGTGGCCAGAGAGGCCAGAGCACCTTGCTGGTCAGAGGCAGTTCTCTCAGGAAGAGACAACAGGGTGCAGTAGGAGGGCAAAACGCACAACAGAATAATGTCTAAAGATCCAGAGTTCTCATTAACATGAGGTACATCAATATCTTGGGTGGACATATATTTGGTGATATTATGACCAAAGTTTAAAATATACAGTACAAAATGTTTTAGAACTATTCATTTCTACAAAAGTTTCTACACTTTGCTTTTTTATATGGAGGTGAGGTGGTGTGGGGTTTTTTCATTTTGTGAGAGGTTTTGTTTGTTTGGTTTTGCTCTAAGCTGGAAACGTGTTCTTCCTAGAGGATAATATTGCTGAGCTTCTTATCTCTATTTCTTCTTATCTTTTTGTTTTGTTCTTTGTATTCCCTGTTATGTATTTATGTATGTTATGTATTCTTCTCTTTGCTTTCTTGTGCTCTTTTACTTGCTAATGTATTGGCTCCTTTGCACCACAAGTCACGGCAGGGAGAAGTCTGCTCCTGTGGTCACCTGCCCACGTAGTTGGCACAGTGTGGAGTGTCACTTAGTGCAGTGGAAACATCACACCAGCACTTTGTAGGACAGGGGCATGCTGGCACCTGAAGGTTAGCCATGTTCTGCTTCAGTCTTCTGCTAGGAGTATAAAGAATTAGACAGAGCTGAAGTCTGAGAAAGGTTGGCCAGATGTGTGCAATACTGGGTGAAAGCAAAGGTGGTAAAGCAATATAGAGGAGGAACAGAAGAAGGGAAATGGAAAGTGTTGAGATGAGGTAAGAGCCACCCACAGATGATGTGTGTCATCCAGTNAGGTGGGTGAACAAGAAAGTACAAAATGCAATCATAGATAAGAGGATAAGAAATTGTGAGAGTTAGAGATCCAAGAAAAGGCTGGGAGGAATATAGAAGAAAAGTTGAGGGAGTATAAAAATTGATGAGAAAAGCAAAGGTGGAGGATAAAGAGAATATTGTCCTTATTTTTAAAAGAAGAGTTTAAAATAAAATTACTTTTTTGTCTTGGTAGAGGAGGTGCTCCTCTCGCCTGAGAAACCCTGAAATACTGGGAGAGGGTGAGGAAGATGTTAGTTAGCTGGTCGCTTCAGTTCAGTTTGGAAACTGCTTAGAAACGAAGTGGTAGCTTGCTGTGCCAGCTGATCCAACCAAAACAAAATGCCTAAAATATATGGAATATGATCAAGTCTGTCAGTCATCTGTCACTTGTTCAGGGTTTTTCTCTTGGAAACAGGGGAGGGAGGTTATTTTTCAGCATGCACATTGGTAGCTTTAGCTGCATGCTTTATATTGCATGGTTCTTAGTGCCTGTGTATAGTAATGTGACCTGTAATTCTCAGACTTTAGGTCCCCAGGTAAATGACTGCCATGGACTGATGAACAAGGACATTTCAGTAGCATCTTTTAAAATAAAACAAACTGACAGGTTAGAGTTGTTCTGTGTGTTTACTGTCACATAACACTCAGAGAGCATGCAGGAGGGTCAAGCAATAGCTGAAGATGAACTAAACCCAGTGAAAGTCTGTACGAGCTTTACTTCATTTTTTTGGAGTTAGTGGCGTTTCTGCCAGTGTGTTTGTGTCAAGAAGGTGTACAGCATAAAGTAGCCTGCCTTAATTTTCCTACGATTGTGAGAGAAGTTGGTTAATATCATGGAATATAAACATGCGTCCTAGAGTTTGATCTTAGTGTGTTTGCTGGGGGAATCACTACTGTGGCGATGCTGGCTGACTCTGTTGCAACTTGCTCTGTCTCCACATTTCAACATGGGTCCACTTCCTACAGAAAAGGGTTGCTGGAGTGTGATGCCTGAGATTGACAGAAACTGAAGCAGTAAGTAGGAGGCCCAAAACATGAACATGAACACTGCTTTCAGTTTCTCTTGAAGCTTAATGTGTTCCTACCTTTAGCTGAAGATAAGTTCTGATGGTGGCATTGTTTAATCCATCAGATACATTGACTATGTGACAAAGAGTATATAAAGCATAGCTACTTGACGTTTTAGTACAGAAGTGAAATCTTAAAAGCTGCTTGAAAAATGACAGGTAGGTTTTCTATAGTAACACATTGAAATTGCAAGGTAAAATTTGTGGAACTACCTAACGTATTTTAACCTAGTGCATGTGTGCAAAGTATGTTTGAAGTACTTTAAAACAAAGGTGAGAGACTAACACCAAATGCACTTTTGAGTAGTTCTATATATTTTGTCTGAAAACAGTAAGAGTATTTCTAATAAATAGAAGTCATAAAACAGTGTGCTGTAAAAGTGCAATTTATTTTATATTTGGTAATGCAGGATGCAGTAAAGTAACACTAAATAAAATCTAATGCAGTGAATTTGGCAGAGTACTAACTGTACCTTCAGATGATTGTGCTATTAACCTCTTCCATATACTCTCTCTAGTTTGTGGGCTACCTTTTATTACAGTAATAAGTGATAAGGACTACTATCAGTGTTACAAGATGAATAGTGTCCCCCAAATTACATTTTCTCCTCCAAACTGTTATGATAATGACCTATATAGTCATTATGATTAATTTTGGTTCAGAGGGCCAGCATATGGCTCGTGATTACTTTAAGTCCTACTTGAGTCTTACTTTGGTGGTTTATTTAGCGTACCTTGTATAACAATTAAGCTTAGACTAGAATATAGTATTACAGTTTTGCCCTGTTTATTTTCCTAAGTGCTATTCTTTCCTCAGAAAGTTGTTCAAAGGACATTATATTTATATGGTTTGGTGATCATAAGCCAGATGCTGCTGCAGCTGAAGCTTCCCATTTCATCATCCTCAACTATGCTACTTCAGATATGTGTATCAAGATTTATTCTAGAATTAGATGTTCATATGTTCTGTCATAAAATGTTCGTGCAGTCTAAATAATTTTTTGTAGAATATGCCACAGAATGCATTTTTTTATTAATCTGTTAGTTTAATTAGTGACTTTTTTCTTTTAAACTGCATGGTTAATTGTAGTTGGTCTGGAAAGTGGTAGAATACTCAAAAAAACCCTACAAGTTTTGTGAAAAAGTATTTTGTAAAAGAGAATCAAGCTTCTCCAGGGTGAAGCTGAGGCTTAAGATCACTTTGTACTAAAACCCACAGAATTTGCTAAGAAATATTTTATGAATGTACCAAACCCCAGAAAAGCTTTAAATATAGTTTGTGCCCTATATACTAAAGAATCCATTCCTCCATCAAGGGTTCTCCCTGCTTTGATTTTTTTCTGGTAACTGACATGGGATGAGTTGAGGTTAGACAGTAAATGGATGCTAATGGTTATGGAGACAAAAAAACTGGAAATTATGTAAGTGATTTTATAAATCCATTGAAAACTAGGTGATGTTCTCCTGTGAGCTAATGCATGTGTCTCCTTCATGTGAGTATGAACTGTTAAAGTCTTTAATTCTTATTTTCAGTATTTTTTTAAAACTTATTTTCAGTATTTTTCCCCCCTTTGACATACTTGTGTCTCCATTTAATGCATGAATAGCCTCTTTGTCTTGGTTAGGTGAAGTTTAGACATCTAAGAAATTTCAGTCACTCCCACCCCCCCCCCCCCCCAAAAAAAAAAAAACCCCAACAAACCAAAAAAACAACAAACAGGTGTTCAAAAAATGTTTCTGTGTTACAAGAGCTGTGGGGATCTAGCTTTTTTGTATCTCTTTATGTTCAGTTCTGTGGACAGTGGAGCTATGAAGTGTACTTTTCTCTGCATTCTGTAAAGGAGTTGATACCATGCAAAGATAAACATCCAAAATGCAGCCATGACTGGGATTAATTCTTTCAAAGGATGCAGAAAGAATGTGTTCCACTGTAATGTTTCTTTGCTCTTTCCAAGCATTTTGAGCCTTAAACAGAGGTAAACTGAAAAAAGTCTGCGCTTCTGAAGGCAAGGAGACTGGATAACAGCAGAGATCAAAATCCAGATTCCAAATGCATAACTTAGTCTTAGAAATTCATTTTAGGAAAATGTGGCACAGACTAATCCTAAATTCAGTCATAGGTCGCATGAGACTCTTCTGACATTTAGAATGGTCCTCAGCACGGCAAGCTTTCAGGGTGACATTTAGATGGAACTTTTTAGAAATATATCACGTCCTCAGGAAAGTGCTGCGGAGTAGAGCAGATTTATAGAGCAGGGAGCCTATTATGCACAACTGTAGATCACTGCTGTCTACCAATAAGGCTAGTTTTTTGCTAATATTCACCAAGTGTCCTTTGCCTTTCTTATCTCCTTGTTGAAGCAACAATTCAATTTGATAGCATTCTTTTAAAATATTTTTGCTGGGAACATTAAAATTCTGTCTTTTGTCTAAACGCTTGCTCAATACACCAGCTGATTTTCCTTTAATTGTTTTTCTTCCATTTTGCTTTATGCTGCCTGTATACTCCAAAGTCAGATAGATCAACACATTGTACATAAAATAATATAACTGGGTTCTGGATTGGACATCCAATGTATTCTTGTGTACTGTGTGTATATATATATACATTTGCAATGATAAATAGGTGAAAAGTAATTTCTGGAATATAGTGATACTATGTGGAGTATGCTGTTACTCTGAGACAAATGTACTGTTCAGAGTGTGGAAAAACATTAAAAAAAGGGAGGAGGCAAGGGAGCATAAAATGACTGCAGTTACCTGGTGTCAAATTTTGTGAAATAATTGCTACAGCACTCTTTTGGAGTTCTGTAAATCACATGGCATTTTCTGTAACATAGATAAAAACATTTTCTAGAAATCTATAACCATAGTGTTTCAAGAATGTCTTTTTTTTATTTTTGATAAATCTGTGACTACTAAACACATCTGTCTAGGCTCTGTTACACTTCTTAATCTACTGGCAACATAACTGAATTTGGATCATCCGAGTTCAGAGGCCCAAATCCCTGAAGTTTTTACTCATGCATCCTCTTTTTCCCTCTGTATCCAATTCATCGGTTGTATGGAGTAGAGGCTTGGCTGTCTGTATGTTTGGATTCAGCAACCTGTTTATCTGACCTTACATGATAGGTACTCTTCATTAATGTTTTGAGTGAGGGTGTCTATTATGTATCAATGGAAAGGACTGATTAAATAGGTAGAAATAACAAGTGTCTTATAAGAATAAGATCTGTTAAATGAACTCTGAGGCCACATATGAGTCTGAGTATCAGAATGCTGTTTATTGATGACATTACAGTAATAAGCAATGGAAATTTTAAAGATGTAATATTGTAACAATGAGAGAGGTTGTTTTCTGTGGCTTTTAGGTTAATTAATTCATAGTTAAAGTCCTTTTTACTAGTCTACTGTCACATCTCCATTTTCTATGTACTCATTTATATTGCTTCTATATTCTACTGCTATAGAAGTATATTCTAATTAACTTTTCCACAGACTAGTGTAATTGAAGTTACAGCTTGGTAAAGCTCAGGGTCAGTGCACCTTCATGATGGCTAGGGGATTAGGAAGATATTTAAAAACTTCCAGTTGATAAAAATGCATGAGAGGAGAACCAGTCATTAACCTGATTTCAGCTAAAAAAGAAATCTGCTATTCCTTTCACGATGTTAAGAGTCCCTCTGATTTGTGAAGAGCTCACTGCATTCTTCTTTCTATGCAAATCTTTTAAAATGATGTGAACTCTTGATGTTGCAAAATGTAGGGTGCTCAACTTGTCTAGCTCTGCAGAGGCAATTGGATATTTTTGTGTTAATGAAGAAAGGGAAGTATCTGACACTTCATTATTTTATTTAATGATCTACATCCTCATAAAGAGATTTACAAATGAAATACAGAAGACTATCATTCACTTAAATCTGTAGAACTAGTGAAGATAGAACTATAAGAGAATATTTGTGGAGAGTTTCAATCAAGCTGTAAGAATAATTCACTCTTCAGTTCAGCGGGTAGACAGAAAACTTTAAAAATGATCGGGTCAAGCCAGGCTGGAATAAATGTGTTTGTGTACAGTATATGAGTGTCAGCTATGCTTTCCACACTCCCAAAAAACATAGCCCTAAAATGGCAATCAGTTGTTAATGAAAAATTTCAGAGTAAAACAAAGGAAACTAAGGTATGGATGAAAATTACTTTATTCCAATTTTGCTAGACAAGGGACTCAAGTGTTAGGAGTGCTCACGCAGCAATGTGCACCACAGGCTCAGTGGTCTCCTTGTCCAAGTCTTCTCCCACACTACAAGTGAATGCCCTAATGCTTGGTCTGAAAGGTATTTTAGGGTTGCTTCTGCTTGTGGAAACACAGTCCTACTATGCCTAAGAAGGATGTACTGGCTATCAGAACACTCATTTTCTAAATGACTGACTATACTTCAGGAATGTTCCAAAACTACAAAAGACCATAATAAAGTTATTGACATCAGCTTTCTACATTAGACCTTTTATGGATATCTAGAGGGTAGATACAATATTACTGGTTTTATTTATACCTGGTACCTACACAGCTATTGGAATGAAATTTAGGTGTAAGTTTTTGTGTGGGGTTTGTTTGTTTTTTTCTTTCCTACCTATTGTAATCAACTATCACAATGGTAAAACTTGAAAAAGCAAGATAATCTGTAATAACAGTAAATAACTTTATGGGAACTAGTATAGAGATAAATGTTAATTGATTAGATTGTTTTGTGCCTAAGAAGACAATGACTAGCTACAGCTCTTAAATGAATACTACTTCCTCACTAGGTTTTTATGAAATATTGTATAATTATACTGAGATAGAAGTTGAGAGTTGTGTTTCTTTTTGATTTATTTTGGATTTATTGAAAACAAGACTGAATGTGTCAATTCCCCTTGCATAAAGAATGGGAAAGAAGCATTAACATTAAGAATTCAAAACCAAAAGTATTCAGTAAGGAATTTTGCAGCTTGAAAGAGTGGAAGGAAGTATAGGATCAAGATAGATTTGTTTTTATTGGGAGACAGCAAGTTAGGTAAAAGCCAAAATTATTAATGCATTTATACCTGTAAGGAGAGTTGATGGCAAAACTGCCACAAGTAAGGCAATGAACTTTATTCTAGCGGCAGTGTTCTTGCGAATAACTTCTTGGGCTGTAGGTTCAGATGTTGCTGCAACTAAGATTAAGAAACGGAAGATTCGTTTGAAGTCAGTGCATAAGATTCCTACAGAACTATAGAAAATTAAATGGTTGTTCTGAAATTGTGGGATTGCCTACATAACTTTAGATAAAGCTTTGTCTTCCAGATACTTAAATTATAAAGGGTTGCTGTTTGAATTGCCAACACATTTTCCCTAATTTTTTTTTTCTGGAGAACAGATTTGTCTTTGCCATTAATGACCACAGGGTGGCAACATTAAAAAATGAAACCCTAAAGCATGAGCCCTTGTTAAACAGATGTACGGGAGAGGCACGGGCTGGGACTTGGGTAGATTTTAGGTTGTGCTGTGAGAGGGCAAGCATAAGTGGGGATAAGTGTGTATCTGAGGATATGGCCCAACCTTAGGTTTTTGTATCCAGTTCAATAGCTTAAGAGCTCATGCTTACAACTAGTTGCTTTGCTTAGAAATGGAGGAAGAGAAAAAAGTTGATTTAGAATGAAGCATTCTTAGTCTTTACTCTGGTCAAAATAATATTATGTGAAAGAAAGTAATGTTTTATTCTATTAACCTGAAGTGAAGGGTTACTGATCTGGTGAAAGCACTGAGGACAGAGCTGGCTGGCAGTTGGTGTGATGCACAAAAATATGCTGCAGTGTTGCTGTGATAAAGGAATAGAACAAAGAGCCAACCTGCTGCTAATATTAATACTAATCTGAAATTTTAGAGTTAATAAAATTAATACATGAAGCAAATTTATTTTAGAATTCTCAGTTGCATATTAAAATGCATGTATTTTATCTTTCTAGCGTATCAATTTATTTAAAATGTTATTTTAAATACTTCCAGGGATGGTGACCTGACCACTTCTCTGGGCAGCCTGTTCCAGTGTATGACAACATTTTCAGTGAAGAAATTTTTCCTAATATCCAATCTAAACCTCCCCTGGCACAACTTGAGGCCATTTCCTCTTGTTCTATCACTCGTAACATGGGAGAAGAGACCAATGCCCACCTCACTACAACCTCCTTTCAGGTAGCTGTAGAGAGTGATAAGGACTCCCCTCACATGCAGTGAGGAAAGAACTGTGTTATGTATAACTGATGACCAGTTTCAGAAATATGACATTGCAAAATCAAGAAATTATTTGTATGTAGTTATCATTTTGTTTTCTGTACATNAGCCCAAAACCGAACACAGTACTCAAGGTCCAGCCTCACCTGTGCTGAGTACAGGGGGGCAATTACTTCCCTAGTCCTGCTGGCCACACTGTTTCTGATGCCACTCTTCCCCAAGCCTGTAGCATAGCATAGGGTAGTTCTGACCCAAGTGCAGGACCCAGCACTTGGCCTTGTTGAACCTCACACTGTTGGCCTTGGCCCAGCAATCCAGTCTGTCCAGATCCCTCTGCAGAGAGCCTTCCTATCAATCTTATGATTGATAAAGATATAAAAGAGAACTGGCTCCAGTACTGGGCCCTGGGGAACACCACTTGTGAGTGGCTGCCAGCTGGATTTAACTCCATTCACCACAGGTCCTTATGCTCTGCCATCCAGCCAGTTTGTTACCCAGCGAAGCATACACCCATCCAAGCCATGAGCAGCCAGTTTCTCCAGGAC
>VZRW01005012.1:407052-436388 GCA_013398125.1 Aegotheles bennettii
TATGGGACCTGATGAGATTCATCCCAGAGTCCTGAGTGAATTGGCTGATGTAGGGGCCAAGCCACTTGCTGTGATATTTGAAAAAATCATGGTGGTCAGGTGGAGTCCCTAGTGACTAGAAAAAGGGGAATGTTACTCCTGTTTTTAAAAAGGGTAGGAAGGAGAACCTCCTGGGAGCTACCAGCCTAACAGCCTGATCTCTCTGCCTGGGAAGATCATGGAACAGATTCTCCTGGAAGCTATGCTGAAGCACATGGGGGACACGGAGGTGATTCGAGACAGCCAGCATGGCTTCACCAAGGGCAGTCCTGCCTGACCCAACCTAGTGGCCTTCTATGATGGAGGCACTACATCCATGGACAAAGGGAGGTTGACAGATGTCATCTATCTGGACTTCTGTAAGGCCTTTGAAGGCCACCAAGTTTGTCAGGCATGAATTGCCCTTAGTGAAGCCATACTGGTTGTCACCAACCACCTCCTTATTTTCTATGCACGTTAGCATAGTTTCCAGGAGGATCTGCTCCATGATCTTACCAGGCACAGAGTTGAGACTGACGGGCCTGTAGTTCCCCGGGTCTTCTTTTTTTCCCTTTTTAAAATTTAGTAACATAGTTAGAATTTAAAAACCATTACCACAAACTTGTATATTTGACTTTGATTTAATTTAAATGATTGAGAGAAGCCAACCAAAGAAAGAAGAGCTAAAAAAAAGTCTCTGATTTATAAAATTCTGAAGCAAAGAACCTATTCCCAATACAACAGAACACGATTTTGCATTAGATATGTCAAAGGTAATCAAAAATTTGAGACTGTGAAGAAAATATATTACTTGTACATGACAGTTAAATAATTATTTTCTAGTACTAAGAAGAGTATAAATAATTAAAAATACTGTTAATTGAGAGGAAAAGTAAACATGGTGTTAATTGATTGAAAAACACAGGAAGGGAAAGAATCCAATTGTCCTGGTTTGAGCCAGGACAGAACCAATTTTCTTTTAGTAATTTTACTTTTCAGTTGAGTCTCTTAAGTGCCTGCACTTGGTGAAATTAACAGCATGTTTTTCAGCCAATATTTACTTCTAGGACTGATAACACTTCATGTTTATAGTTACTGCTGGAGAATCATATGCAGAACCAAGGTCATTGCTTGCTTCTGCTAAACTTATGCTCTGGAAACAAAAGGAAGCAAAGGGGTCACACCTGCAACCCTCTTGTGGGGGAGAGTGCACCCAACAGGTGACTCAAATTGTCCAGATGAAGTATTCCATCCCATAAACATCATACTCAGTATAAATCTGAGGGATCGTGAGGGTCATGCTCTCTTCATCCATGGCCAGCATCTTGGGAGGCCTCCACCGTTTTTTCTGCCTTCAATTCTGATCCATGCATTCCTGAATCCAGTTCCCTTCTGCTGCTGACTCAAGAAGTCCAGTGTGGGACTTTCCCAGGGTCTGTCCTGCAATACCAGGGATGATGTGAGCGTTACTGCGGGGAGCCAGTAATCACTAGGAGTGGTTTTGTATATATTTGTACATATTTAATTATTCTCTTTTTCATCATTATTGTTTTCATTAAAGCTGTGAAGTTTAGTTTCTAACCTGTAAGTCTCCCTTATTCTCTTCCTTTTCACTTTCTGGGAAGGGAGAGGGGTTAATAGAGAGCATCTCTAATTCATTCAGTTGCTGCCCCAGCGTTGAACTGTGACACTAGTAAACATTTTTGCTCCTAGGCTGCTTGTTTCAGATATTTCTGTCAGGTATATTTTCTAGAACTGGCTTTTTCAGATCATTTCCATCCACATAGGCAGATCTTGGAGGACTCTTACTCCTCAGTGTATTCTACTACCAGTGTCTCATGGATGCAGAGCTAAAGTGCTAATTATTCTATTGCTTTTCTGCCTGCATACCCGGATATCCAAACACAGTATACACATGAACATGTGTAATGTGGACTGTTTCTGTTCTCTCTTCTCTCTCACATCTGCACTACAGACTGACTAGGATTTAGAGGTCAGATGCCCAAGTATCTTCAAATTGGACAGGCCTCTTCTCTAACTGGTTTTCAGCTGCTTAGGGTTACTATGCTTTCCCTTGTGCTATTATGTCACTCTTCCTGTAGAGTGACAAAGACTTCCTTTAGGTAAGCAATGCCGAAGCTAGCAACTTTTAATGTGATTTGACTGTTTGACTTCAAAACCAGGAATCACATTACTGGCAATGGTGCAAAGATGCTGTACCATTCATTCAGCTGCAACAAAATTACACCTCTTGATTGCTGTAAAAGAAAAAGCTTTTTTTTTTTACGGCTAAAGAACACTTAAAAAGCAGAATGAGGAACACTGTAGAAGATACTTGTATCAACTTCTCTCATTCACTTAGTTAATCTAACAATTTATTAAGTCTGAGGCCACTATTTCCAAAGCTTCCTTTAATGAAAACAGTTATTTTCTCTGCATAGGAATATATTTTTGTTGACACAATCCAGTTCAGTTAAAATGAAGAGAATTTAAATTGTCACATTTAAACTGATTCTGAAATATAGAACCACAGTTAAGTTAGTGTAGGAATATTGTTTTCATAAATCAATTGATTGAATAATATACATTGAGCTGTAGGCATAAAGCTAAATATATCCTAGAAAAAGTGTGCATGTTGAATTAACCCATAAATCAATGGTTCAAGTCCCAGGGCCTATCATTATGCAGTTCAATGGCATATGACTTAAAAGTGAACTAACACTTGGTTTTTTGTTTTGGAGGTTCAGGAGCTGAATTTAAAAAAAAATCAAAATAATTTTAATCCTGGTTGAAACAAAATTTTCCGGAGGGTGAACCTTGTTCTCTCTCAGGAAAAAAAGTAAATCCTTTATCCTATACAAACTAATGTTGTAAGGAGTCTAAAAAGGGACTATGCACCATTTATAAAATTTAATTGTTTTGAGTCATCTTAACAGTCATTTAAGCCATCTAAGGCTTAGGGATCCAGGTTTATGTTTCTGCTTTTGAATGGAATGGAGAATTTATTAGTGTTTTGTTTCACATTTCAAAAGAACTTTAACTTTTGGGATAAAATCATCCTAATGTCTTTCATGTGTGAGCTGTTCCACTTTATGCTAAGTATACAAATACTACAGAGAAAACATGAGTTTTTTTTAATAGTGAAAGATTGCTAAAATCTGAGAGCTGATCTGTCTGACCTCCAACTTCTGCTACAGTGATGATTTAGTATCTGTGTCAAATAATATTTGCTATTTATATGAAGCAGAAAAAGGATTTACAAATAACTGCCAAAACATTTTCTACTTTATAATGTTGTATATCAGGGTACTTGGACGGATTGTGGATTCTTAAAAATACCCCAAACTTAACTGGACATGGTCCTGAGCAATCAGGTACGCCCTCAAACCCAGTTTTCACAGAATGCATAGCCTGACACTTTTCTTTCCTCTGCCCCCTTCCTCTCAGCCTTGCTCAGGAGACTTATGTAGGCTTTAACACCGATGACCACTTACTGTAATACGATATAAGGTATAGAAGGCATGCCATAAAGTACTGTAAAGGCAATGCACAGTGTAGGCCTTCTCTTTATATGGGAATACTCCATTTATACATTCAGTCGAGCAAAATTTAGTTAGTAATTAAAAGTGTTTAACCCACATAAAAATTTTATGTGGGCTATACAATTAATTTTATTACAGAAATTGCATTTAACTTAAGAACTGATGACCTTATCTTAATGCACTAATGTATTTTTCATTAAAATGAAACATCCTGTTAGCCAGGCAATAACCAGCAAGAAAGGAGGAGATGGAAAAGGTCCACAATATACCATGTATAACATCTATCTTAAAGAAAAAATAGCCAGTAATGCAGCATTTTTCAATTTATTACTGTGTCAGATTGGAAAGTTTAAACTGTAATTAAATGGATGGGAACTGCTAATACACTGTCGTTTTACAACTTGGATGGCTTCTACTGCTGAGCTGTCCTACCTCCTTCCGTAAATTACAGCTGTTGCTTGGTCTTTTATGCAGGCTTTTACACGTGGGATATATAAATCATCAAGGAAGATTATTGAATGCATTTCCAGACATAGGAACAGCCAATATTTCTTCTGTCAAATCCAGCTTCTACCTGTTTGCTACAATGCTATATGTGTTTTTAAGGTTTCTTTTATTTATGTTGTATGCAGATAACCACATGCATCTTACAGATGAAGTTATCTGAATGGCTTAAGATAACTCTGTGAAAGAATGAATACGTGAGTAACACTATTTTTGCTGTAATGAGATGGTTTCTGAAGTACAACATATATAAGAATGATGATGTAAGTGTTTGTTTTTAGGAGCAAACAATATTTTTAGCAACATTATACTGCGAATGGTAGGGGAATTTTTTAATATGTAATGAGTAATGTTCATGAGTTTTCGTATAGAACCCTACTCAATCAAGGCTGTGTACTAGTAGGTAGAGTAGGCTAATGGAGTTAAGACTACATCTCCTTTCATCTCAGAGAAACCAGATTGTTAAACTGTTTTTCATGGGAGGTAAATGTATTTAACTCTGTGGCTTTTGTTTTGTTATCATGCGTTAAGATGCCAAGTTCCTGTGAACAGGTCAGGTTGGGTATAGCATGTTTTTTAAGAAAAAATTTTCTAAGGCTTGTTCGTTCTTTGCCGTTGTAGAGAAATACTATTTTGGATCAGCTTGTGATTCATATTAATATTAACACATTGATGGATCTGGTTGTAGAAAACTGAAAAAAAAAAAACAACAACAAAACATGCTGCTTCTGTTCAGAAGTAGTGAAAATACTCTGTGCATCTACAGCTTTTAAAAAGTATGAACCACAGAAGACTGTTCTGTGTAAATGACTGCTGGGCTAATATCTTGATGCAGCAGTTAAATCCTTCGAACAAAAATTCATGTTTCAAATAAGAATTATTGAATCTCAGTGGGGTTTACCTTCATTTTAGCTAGGCGTTTGGTGTTTGTGTGTCAGTGTGTGTGCATGTTCATGTGCATTTGTTCATTTGTTTTACTTTAGTTGATGAGTGTTGTCAGGAGGGTAGAAAGAGAGTAAACCGAGATAAATAACCATTCAGTGCGAGTTCGATTTTTTGAGTCAGGAAGGCACCTCTGTAGATCATCTAGTCCAACCTCCTGCTCAGAGCAGGTTGCTCAGGGCTGTGTCCAGTTGGGTTTTGAGTGTTTCCTTGGAGGGAGACTCCATAGCTGCTCTGGGCAACCTGTTCCAGTGTGTGACCACCTTCACAATAGAACAATGCTTCCATATGTTTAGGTGGAATCTCCTGTAGTGCCCATCGCCTCTTGTTGTCCTGTCACTGGGCACCACTGACAAGAGCCTGCTCTCTTTTCTTTACTCCATCAGATATTTGCACACATGGATCAGATCCCCTGAGCCTTCTATGCCCCAGGCTGGACAGTCCCAGCTTTCTCAGCCTCTCCTCAGATGATAGATGCTCATCATTCTGACTTTTTCTTAGTCTTGCTCCAATATTTCCCTGTTTCATAGTGAGGAGCCCAGCACTGGACCAGACCCAGCACTCCTAGGTATCTCTCACCAGTACTGAGCAGAGGGGTAAGTTCACCCTCTTCAACTTGCTGGCTACCCTTTGACTAATACTGCTCAGGAGGCTGTTAGTTTTTCTCTGTTCCAAGAGTTCATCTCTTGAAATGGTGTCCAACTTAGTGTCCACTAGGACTCTCAGGACCTTTTCCACATACCTGCTTTCCAGCTGATCAGCTCTGAGCTTGTACAGGTGCATGGGGTTTTATTCCTCCCCAGGTCCTTTGAATTTTCCATTGTTGAAATTCATACAGTTCCTGTCAGCCCATTTCTCCAGCCTGTTGAGGTCTTTCTGAATGGCAGCACAGCCCTCTGGTGCATCAGCCACTCACTCCAGTTTTGCATCATCTGCAAAAATGTCATGCTTTGTCAGTAAAAAGTAAGCTTTTGTCTCTGTTGCAGAAATAATGAATACAGACAACCTTGAGGCTGAGACTGCTGAGTGCTGATCAGATCTTGGTTTTTAGAATAACTGGATGCCAATTATAAATCTTTTTTTCTTCCTTTTTTTTTACTAGACATTTTGCCATAAAAATGGCTAAGGTCTTGTGGTCAGATACCCAGCGTTTCTTTGGTCATTATTTGTTGATGTCCTATGAATGATGGTAATAAACTGGTTGTATTAACTAAGCTGTTTGGCGTAGGTGATGATCCGTTGCCCACATTAACACTTCTAAATCATATTTTTTCACTTTTATATTTTTTTATTATTAGTGCTATTGTATATAGGTTTTAATTTAAAAATTACTTTTTAAGGTAATATATATGCATGGCAAGTTGGATATACTTCCAATTTCTACAAGAAATTATGATACTGCAGTAGTTGAAATCCTGTTACTGTCAAAGGAATCAATGAATTCCCTTCAAGGAGCTTGATTTTTCTCAGGTGGGAGTGGCAATTGGAACATAGATAAACTTACAGCTTTTGTTAATTTTTGCACCATGCAATAAATTCAACTAGGCTTCAGTGAACTGGATATCCCCAATAACAGGATAGCTATTAGTATTGAAGTTTTAAGAATTGCTGTTTTTACCTCATTGTGAGGGAGCAAATGAAACGGCAGCTGTAAAATACTTTATTTTTGTATTTAGTCTTCCTTTTAACAATACTGCTAAGGATTTGAAACTTCTACTACTACGTTCTCCCTGCATGTGGCATGCTTGTGTCAGCAGTGTTCCTGCAGTACAGAAAGATCACTTGAGAGGGTTAATTGGGGCATGCAGCGCAAAAATGTCTTACCTCTGGCAGGACCACAAACTTAAGCAGAGCCCAAAGTTGCTGAAGATGCTTCAACTGTAAAAGATCTATCAAGTGGGAAGGAGTTTGTGAGGTGTTGCAGAGGAGCACATTATTTCTGGATGTAGCCCGAGGCATGTTACCAGCTTGGTGAGTTGTGACTTGGGGCCATGACAGCCTCAGCACCCGACATATGGCAGATACATTAGCAAGAGGTGCTTGGTACTTGGAGTGGGGCTGAGATTGTATTGGCAGGGAATCTGCATAGGTCTCCAACACAATGTTTCTGCATGCCAGCTGGGAGGAAGAGAGGAACTGAGGCAAAGAAGTTTCTTCTCTTTGGTGTATCTCCAGTTTAGTTTTTGGCTTCTCACTGAGATCCAGGAATTTGGTGTGTGAGTACTTTTAAGCCCTTCCAGGACAAAGCTAAGGAAATTATTTTAAAGGCCCAATCTCTTTGTGGACTAGAAGCACTAATGTAAAGGACAGATGATATGTGGATAAGGAAACTTTCTTCACAATTTCCCGCAGTCTTCTGTCCCTCTGTGCGTTCCTCACTTAGAGCACAGTTGACATGAGTACATGTAAATACATCACTGGTGTGACTTTATGCACCTGGCATGCTAGCAAGATGAACTTGAAGTTCAGAGTTCAGGAAATTGGATGTATATGGGAAACTCATCGCTCCAAAGCATTTACGTTAAGGTAGGTTATTTTGCAGCTTGTTGAATTTCAGACTGAGCTTCATAGAAACACAGCCACTCTTAGCAGTCAGCCTGGCAGCAGAGCAAACAGCTGGTTTAGAGAGGCCAGATGTTTTCAGGGATCCTGGCCTGGGGCAGACTTAGAGACTAGTGGGATGACAGGCATCCAGGTAGAGAAGATAAAATTATTATGGGAGATACAAATAGTGTGTTTCCTACTTTTTGAAAACACAAACGTGAAAAATAAACTGGAGGGGAAGTGACCAAAAGGCATGTACTGCTTGTTAATTAATACTTGTGATATCAACAGAATATTAAGGAGAATATGATGAAAGAAGAGTTCATGTGAAACAGGACTTGATCAAAGTTACTAAATATAAATTCTGTATTTGATTAATCACTTTTTGTTGTATATCGTTGGATTATTTTAAGCAACTTTACTACCTCAGAAGTAGCTGTGATTGGACATCACTGAGTAGTAACAGTAACTGGAAGACAAGTGATGCAACAGAGATTATGCAGGAATAGCTGCTCTTTTTTATTTTGTTTTACCATAAAGAAACAAGAATTTAAATTAAAGCCATAGTGTTCAGACCAGGCAAAGTTGGTTGCTAAACTGTAACTATAGAGGGAGCCTGTACTCCATCTAGTGAAACATGCCCTGTTGTGCACTGAATTTAGAAGAAATATGTGTACTTCTACTGGCATGGCAACCTGAACCCTCTGGGTGACATCCAAACTTATGTAATTGCAAGACCTAGATGACATTAATCATTCAACCACAAATTGAGTTTCAGGCTAAAGAAGTATTTGTCTTTCTTTCAGCAAATACACCATTCTTGAATACATAATAATTTCAAATGTTTGCTGGGCTTTGGGAGAAAAGGTGAGCAGAACTTAAAGAATATACTGACAAAAACCCAAACCCCCCAAAAACCCCACCTGCCGAGTTCAATGTCTGTACTTCTAGTGAATAACCAATTTTTTTCTGATTTTTTTTTTTTTGGTGTTTTTCCTTTGAGACTGCTCAACTTCTTTAATGCTTCTCATACTTACGTACTTAGAAATCCCACAACAGATCTTTACATAGTGGAAAAGAAACCCTGATTTTTAATACTTTGCTTAAATTTAAGCATTAAATAAAGTCCATAGCATTAATACCCAAGAAGCCGTACACAGAATGAAAGTAGAACTTAATCTGTGTGCTGTTTGAATTACATGTAAAGATGTTTCTTTTAAAAAATGAGCAGCAACCTCCTTGTACAACTGCCTGCTTGCCTCAATCTGGGGTCGTATAACTGGAGGTAAGAGACGCAGGTGCATATGAGGAAGAGGATTTAAAAGCTTTAAATAGATTATTATCTTGGAGGGTTCAGCACTTTGTCAGAGAGAGGCATTGAGAAAGGGTGCTTTGATTACAAGTATTTCCTTAATAACATTGTGCTTGAGTGTTAACTGACATGCAAACTGTTCTGATAGTGGTGCAAGCTTGCCTGTTCCTCCTGTGAGACAGCAAGCTCTTCCAGTTGAGATGGCTTACTTTTATATCCTACATTGTGCATCAACATTCATTATATTTCTCTGCACAGAAATTCAGAAATTTGAACATAAAGCTTCCACTACTGTCTGAATAATTGAGAACAATTTAGGTAGGGAAACTAGACTTTAGGGTTTTAAGCAGCCTTTAATTAGTGACACTGTTTTGTGAAACATCAAGATACAAAGCGATGTTTTGTGAAACATGAAGGCTATTTTCATACTTTCTCTGTAATCTCTATTTCTTGAATACAAATTATGATATTCCTATTTGCTTCAAAGATGCCAAGATTCATGAGTAACAAACTAATAAAGTAGGGACCTAAATGTCATTGATGCCTGTACAGTGACAGTTCTGAGCTTGTGCAGGGTTCTGTGGACTTCATTGTGAAACTGTTCAAATTGCATCAATGTGCAGTAACTATGAGATTGTATCTTTCCAATTGGCACCACTGATGAAATTTCTTAACTTTCATTGTCCTTTAAGTGGTATATTTCATTATGTGTACCAAGATTGTAGTTCTGGATGAGCATTGGTGTAACCTGTTTTTTGGAACTTACCAGAGACCAAACCAAAGCACCTAATTTCATTATTTTCAGCTTCCTCAAATGGTTGTTATAAAAAGTGCAAGTCTACTTTTGTTTTGAAGCTTGTTCTGCTTAATTTCTTTACATTCTGTATTTACTGCCTATATTGCAGTCCTGTTCAAGATTCACACAATCTTGTACTTGTTTAAAAATTATTTCTGAGTTTGAATTCCTCAATTTTGCACAGAACTCTGGCAAACAGCACTCTATGAGTGTGTGGTGTGTTTACTTTGCATATAGATCTAGACTTCTGGTGAAGTTTCATGAAACATTGTAAGATTCTGCAAAATTTGTGAGTAAACATCTTTTGTTAGGGTTAATAGAAAGTTTATGTACCAAAGGCATTTGGAGATTAGCTATATCTGCCAACTGTCTCCAAGACTTAAGAGCAAAACGCTTAGATAGAAAGTATAGTAACAAATGTAATGTTGTATTCCTTTTATAAAACATTGTTAGCCCCTTGCTAGCCCCTAATTAAAATCTTGTCTGGTAGGTGCAGAGATCACAGGAGAGTATAGAAAGAGCTGCATCACTATTGTAAGAGGAATGCTCCATGGGAGAGGTATTTTGAGTATAGACATTTGGAAGACAGTAGAGGACATACTCTGAAATATGTTAATTTAAATGTACTGTTTCCTCTGAAAAGAGGAGCGGGATTGAAATCAGCATGCCTATTCAACATACAAAAAACTAAATTAGAGGTGGTGTTATGTGCTGATTCAGGTCCATACATTAAAATAATTTGGGGGAGGAACTGACTCTCAATGTTCTTTTCAAAAGGGATCCCAACATCTTGACACTGCTATAGCTCAAATGGTAATTAAAAGGAGTCTTGAAGTAGGAAAGAGATAAAACATGCAGTGCATTTTTGTTCTCTTGCTGATACACATGTAAATCTCCTTTATAGTTCTCTAAGTTACTGAGTAAAATCTCTCACTAGTAAGACAGAAAGAATGTGCTACCTTGCAACAATTTGTTAGGCCATAGTGATCTTTCAAAAGATTTATTAGATAAAACATTAAAATCTACATCACTATGATGTTGTGTGACTTCATTTAGTAAAAATCACTTTGTGCTCAAGCATAACGGTTTTTCTATAAAACAGAGTAACAAATGTCAGTTACGCAGGGCTGCATCACTTTGCCACACAAGTTCTTAACAAGATGCTTGCTGGAGAAGAACCAGTTTTCACTGACTATTTTTGCATCAAAAATAAATCTAATATTCATAATGGATTAAACGTTAGTCGATTAGAGGGATCCACTTAGGCCTGTTGATATCTTCTTACTGTCATGTTGTGGGCTGCCATTCTAAGTATGAAAAAAGAAGAAAGAAAAATTCTATTGAAGGTTATTTTTTGCAGTTCACTCTACTGTGTGGGGATAAGGAGCATGGCAAATTGAGATCTAAAATGTTCCTGGAAGGTGAAATTACTAGAATATCAATGCATTAGTCAATTCTTGTGTTAGATTTCTAACAGTCTAAGGTCTTTCTAGAGAGAAAACAATGAAACAGATATTTTGTGTGTGCCACTTCACTGGCTCTTTGTTTAGCTGGAATAAATCTGTATGAAATGGCATAATTTAAAGGACTACATAATCTGTGGGAGTTGATGATGAATTTTTAATTTGAGAGTGTTTTTTTACAAAACAAGACTCATGATCTAAGATGTAATGACTACAAATTGCTGCTTTAAATGCCAAGGCTGTGGCTTCATTATTTTTTGCACATTAAATAATGATTTTAATAAAAGTCTAGAGTTCATGTTCTCTTCTGAAAGCTATTACCTCTCAGCTACTGGCATATACCTCTTTGTCTAGAGGGCAAAGTGAACAACATCTCGTATTTTTCTTAGGCACTATATGAAAGCATTAATTTCCTTCTGATGCTTTGATGGAACTCCAGTGCTGTGGGGCAAGTTAATGCAAAATGATCACATTTTCACTCATAATCAATATAGCTGTATGACAGTGGGCATCTATTTTTCATTTCAGCATTCAGTAAAGCTGAATGATGTGTGGATTTTCTGCAAAAGGATTCTTTAGAAAAGCAAGGATGGAAACAGCATTTTTAGCAGGAGCCTTAGTCACTTGGTTATTGCTGCAATTGCCTCCCAGCAAAGAAAGATCTCTGTGTGTTTCACTACACACACACACCTTTTCCCTTATCGCTTACCTGTCACATTTGAATAAATCAGATACTTGCCAGTTTACTTAAGAAAATAAAACAACTTGCTATTGATTTCTTGTTGAGTTTTTGGTGGGATTATTTTCTCTATTTCCATTTTTCTGTCTGATCTTCCGTTTCTTACACCAGGGTGATAGAAGCAAAAGCTGCTGAACATAGGTCTTGTTCATTATTGAGAGGAGAATGATGGAAGGAAAAAAAAATGTTCTTAAGGCAGAAATTTTAAGTTAAATTATCTGTGTGATTCTAAAGTTTTTAAGTGACAGGACAGAAGTTTGAATATTTGCATATTAATGTAGAAAGTTTATTGCTAGTAAGTAAACATACTAGAAATGTGCTATAATAATTTCTGCTTGTCCACAGACAAAAAAAGTATGGTTATTGCATTATCAAGTGCTGTACTTCTGATGAAAAGAAACCAACTTTAGTTTACTGTTAAATACTGCCCCAAAGGTTTGCAGAGGCACTAAAAAGAACCTGAAAACCTTCCAGGCAAAGTGCATGAGAGAGAGAAACTGTTTTGAAAGAGTTGTATTGGGTTTGTGTGATAACGTTCTGGTAGCAGAGGGACTATAGAGTGGCTTCTGTGAGAAACTGCTAGAAGCTTTCTGCGTGTCTGATAGAGCCAGTGTCAGCTGGCTTCAAGACAGACCTGCTGCTGGCCAAGTTTTTCTCTCCCCTGTTCAGCTGAGGAGGGGAGTGGTAGAGTGGCTTTAGTGGGCACCTAGCATCCAGCCAGAGTCAACCAACCACAAACTTTATGCTGAAAAATACAAACTAACTAAAAAAATCTCAGTATTTCCTGTGCCTCAGCATAATTGCAAACATTTACTGGGGATGCAGTAGATTGTTCTTATTATCAATTGCTCAAGATTCAGCATATGTTAATTTTAATCCCATAGGAGAACAAATAAAGGAAGCATCTCTTCAGGATAGAAGGATAGAAAATACAGCTCTTTGAAGGGATAGAAATAATTTTCTGTAATAAAGTTAAATTGAAGATATTTAAAATTTCTTTTATAGGCTTTAAAATTAGAGGCAGCCAGTGGTAAAAATTTTGTTTCTATGTTGGTTGGATGATCTTCCTACAGATAACTTAATATGAATGGGAGGCTAATTTTCTGAAGTTCTGCTATCAAATACATAATAGGAGGCATATGAAAAGAAAATGTAAGTTTAAAGGTGAAAAAGGTATTTGATTTATAAAAACTGACATTATTTTACCATCGGTTTCCAAGGATGCAGAACTTCAAACTCAGCCTTGATTGAACTGCACTGATATGACAACTAGCCACCAAGAACAACAGTGAACTGATTGTGGTTTTTAGCCTCTTTTTGATAGCAGTGACACTTACTAAAGCCTTTTTTTAGGTCTGTCAGAGTACTCACTTTCTTTTTTAAGTAGTACAATGATAAACTGTCAAATTATTTTAGTAGAAGATAATTTTTTGTTTGATTATTTCAGTAAAGGGTTATAAATGGAAAATATTGACCTAAACCTAAGAAGTTAAATAACAGCAGGTGTTAGAAATCATGTGATTATAATCCTCTGATGAGAACATTGTGAAATACATTATGGAAGATTGGCTTTACTTTGAAGGTTCTATTTCTGGCAAGAAACTGACAGTGCAAAAATTCTCAAGATTCTTGTTTCTTCACAGCACTGGTGTATAAGATAATTCGAAATTACGGTATTATGCAAAGATATGTGGGAGTGGGGAGCTGACTGAAAAGGAAAATTACTTTGTTTAATTTTGGCATTCTGGGAAAACTAGCCCACTCACGAAAAAGCAGGTATTGGGAAGCCCCTCTTTGACTCCTTATGTGCAACTGGGACCTTGAACTTCCCTTGCAGCTGATCCATACCTGTTGCACAGCTGCAGCTGCCCATGAGGTTGCTTCTCCTTCCACTACCTGGAGCTCTGGTAGTACCAAATACACCTGTTGTGGTTTGGGCCCAGCCTGCCAGAAAGAACCAGGCAGCCCTGTTAGGATGGGGAGGAGAAAATGTAAGGAAAAGCTGGTGAGTCAAGACAAGGACAGGGAGAGTTCAATCAACCAAGTATGGTCATGGGCAAAACAGACTCCACTTAGGGGAAAAAAAAATAATTTCATTTGTCACTGGTTAAATCAGAGCAGGGCAATGAGAAACAAAACCAGGTCTTAAAAGCACCTTCCCACACCCCCTCCCTTCTTCCCAGGCCCATGTTACTTTGCTCCCAATTTCTCTGCCCCCTTTCCCCCCAGCAGCACAGGGGGACGGGCAATGGGGGTTGTGGTCAGTTTGTCACACATTGTCTCTGCTGCTCCTTCCTCCTCGGGGAGGACTCCTCACACCCTTCCCCTGCTCCAGTGTGGGGTCCCTCCCACGGGAGAGAGTCCTTCACGAACCCCTCTGACGTGAGTCCCTGCCACCAGCTCAGTCCTTCAGGAACAGGCTGCTCCAGCGCCGGCTTCCCGCAGAGTCATGGCCTTCTTTGGGTACAGCCACCTCCCCTGGCGTGGGGTCCTCCATGGCTGCAGGTCCCCATCTGCTCCACCGTGCTCCTCCGTGGGCTGCAGGGGGACAGCAGCCACCTCACCATGGGCTGCAGGGGAACCTCTGCCCCAGCACCTCCTTCCCTCCTGACCTTCCCATCTCAGCTCAGGGGTTGCTCTCACCTCCCTCTCTCCTCTGCAGGTCTTTCTGCAGTTTCCTTTTCCCCTTCTTAAACACACTGCCCTCAGAGGCGTTATCACTGGCGCTGATGGGCTCGGCCTCGGCCAGAGCCAGGTCTGGATTTTGCAGCTGCAGGAGCTTCCAGCAGCTTCTCACAGGAGCCACCCCTGTGGGCCCTCTCCTGCTGCCAAAGCCCCTACACACAGACCCAACACAACACCACAGCTGATTAGTCTTGAAACAACATGTGTGATATTTTTGCCTTGTAAAAGTGCCATAGGAGTTCTTGGTTGCATGACTTTGTGTTGCAAGGAGGGGTCTGGGCAAACTGAGACACATCTGACAGGCACAGAGGATGTACATTGCTTTACCAACAGACCAGCAGATGCTTTCATGTGAAGAAGTGACATTTGTAAATTCTGCCCCTTCTTCAGAACACTTCTACCTGCCAAAAAAGCATGACCTTCCTGTTATCTGGACTGTGTGTCAACCAGCTGTCTCCTCTTCTGGCCTCTCTTTCTGCCAGAATAATAAAGTGGCTCTGTTTGAGGTCAGAGAAAGAGGTCTTAAAAACTCGTTCTTGTCAGAATATTGATGGTTTTCTAACCTATGTTATAACATGTTCTTCATTTATTTGCTTCAGTTAACTAGTAAAGAACTGATGTGACAAGATTCCAGCTTTGTGAGATATGATAGGTTAGGCACACTCAGATTTAAAAATAAATAAATAAATAGATTTTTAAAAAAATCTTGAGAGCAAGATGTGGGATTGTTTTTATTCTACAGTATCTGGAGGTCTAGCACTCTTATCAAATGCAGATGACCGCTGATTTGTCATCCTGAAGACATAATTATTCATTGGGTGCCACCTGCAAGTATGGCTAAATGTCTCAATGACTGTCAGACACATCTAACTCTTGCTAACTGCATTTTGAAGACTATGAGAACACTTAGTTGTTAAAGGTTGCTTTCTGTGTTCTCAATTACATTCATGTTAGTAGTACTTTCCTAAATTAAGAAGCCGGAAAGATTAAGTCAGAAAGGAAGGAGCTGAAACAATACACACTGAATTTTCTGGTAATTTGACTTTTTGTGTTTCTGCAAGTAACACACAGAAACCCTTCCATCCAGTGTTCTCCAGAATCCAACAAGTAACGAAGAAAGTTCTTTATATTTTTCTAGAACCTGTAAGTGGGGTGTATGGAAACAACAAAGTAATTATCCCAAGCTCCTGTAAATGAAAAAAGACTGGTTGTAAAAATGGTGGAATGAAGTCTGAGTTAGTGAGAGGCTGATATGAAAAGCACATTTTGACCAATCACACGGAATGAGTAAAGTCCAGATGCTAAGGCACACAAAAGCGAAGTTATCCATGGGAAATCAGTGGGAAACTGTCCTTGTTCTGCGAGTTGGGTGCTGCCTTTGGATTTTGAAGATCTGCATCATTGTTGAAAGATATATTTTTCTTGCTGGGCAGCTCAGATCTCCCTGTTTCACAGAGCTCTCTACCTTCTAACAGCCAGTGTTAGATAAAAGCCGGTGTTAGCTGTCTAGGGTTAGGAGAGGGAAAAGGCCTTTGGTCAGTTATGATACTGCTACTGATCCTCTAAACATGCTTTCCAGCACAAGTAAACAGGAGCATTAAATACCGGCAGTTTTTGGTTCATATTCCTACTGTGAAGACTCTGCAGTTGTACTTCTGGTCCAACTGGACTGCAGTACTGATCTTTCTACCTAGGTGGAAAATGAAATCATGTTTGAGTCGAGTAGCCAATGTTTGCAGAATAAATAGATGTAGATGAATGAGGATGTAGAGCATATGTGAATTTTGCACGTCTCTCCACTTCTGGGGGGGGGAATTTTTGTATGTAGTCCTCTTCTGCATGCCCAGGATGGGCAACCCCCTCAAGCTGGATGGAGGGCAGGATAGTAAGAGCCCTACACTCGTGGCATGCTTTTTGGTATTATTATTTGTCAGTGACTTAGGATACTGCTGGTCCTGAGGAGCAGAAATTTCCAGCACCACTGTGAGTCCTTGTATTTATTTGTCTGTGCTGTTGGCTTTGATCTGTTGTGGTATGCAATATATTCCACCTTATAGACTGGTAAATATGGCAGCTGTCTGTGGTAGCCAACTACTGAGGATAAGGAGCCTGGCCTATGCTAGGGCCTGGTGTCAGCTAAATCTCCTGTTCTTCATTTGGTTGTTGAAGAACCAGAGCATTGAGACCAGCTCTATAGTTCTCTGTGAGGTCCTCTGCCAGCAGAAGGTAAACTTAATATTTATTTAATTTTCTCCTGGAAAATGATTTTTTTATTCTTAACCCTGTACAGCCTCTGTTGTGGCCACATGTTGTATTGGTGGGTACGTTGTGAAGTTCAGGGACCTGTTTAGCTGCTTTGAGAGGATATTGGAAAAATAATTTCTTTACAACACTGGTTTAACCTGTTTTCCTCTAGGTATCAATGTACTTTGGTTGAAAAGATGTAGGAGCTAGTTAGGGACTCATTCTGGCTCTGCTCTGAAACACCAAGTAACTTTGAGGCACTCTGAACTTCTTTGACTGTTCAACGAGGATATTTATTTCGTTTACAGTATAAAATGTCAGTTGGAACTGATTCAAATTTATTATTAACATAAATGTTGTTACTGTAAGAACTCTTGCATTATTGAATATACAGTAGCTGACAGGATTGTGCTGGCATAATGAAGAAGCCTGTGAAAGCAGATGAATCTGTAACATCGTTAACATGTAGAAAAACCTTAAGCATCCTCTCAATTCTGATACTGTTGTGCCCTACAGCAGCATTCATTAATGAACTTGACCTTAAAATCCATTTTGCTCTTTCTGTTTCTTAATTTTATTTCTTGTTTGTGTATGTTTGCACACTGGTCATGATTTGAAACAGTTTTTTGGGATTTATGTGAGCTTTTGTCTTTTGGAGAGCTTACAGAGGTCCTTCTTTGTTCTCTTTTTTGTTTTTTGGGTTTTTTTCTCTCTTTCTCTCTCTCTCCCCCTCTCCAGATCTCTCATCTTTATTTCCAGTAGTTAAACACCACCCCCTACCCCCCACTCTGTGCCAGTTCCTTTGGACTAGTGAAACCCTCCTACCTGGGACTCGTATTCTAGCAGTATCCTTGACTTTTGGACATTTCCTTACAACTGTAAATCACACTTTAAAAGTTTTATCCACCACTACCCACAGATCACTCTGTGTTCTGCAGTGTGTTATTACTGAATCTATAAATAAGGAAATAAATCATTGGTTTTTGACTTGCAAAGAATATGCCATGGCATATGAAAATATATCAATTTTTAATTTATTTCTGAAGGTGACCCAGAAGCAAATGATCATGATGCAAGTAAAACAGAAATACACATATAATAGTCCCTGATGAAGAATTATATTTGAAGAGCATCTGCAGGATTTATGATTTCATATTTATAATTTGCATATGTTCCATATTTGTTTTTAATTTAATATGCTGTAATTTCAGTCATGTAAATAAATTCAGTGGGTATTGCTGCCATCTTCTGGTCAATACTAAATTAAAACACTGGTCTCAAAAATTAAATCTGATGTTTAAGTGAGATTTTCAAGGTCCTCGTTGCTAAAGCTGAACTTAATTCCCAAACACATCAGCTTTCACTATAGGAACCTAGATATTGGACAGATTGGTGTTTGTGTTCAGATTTACTTGAATTTAACATCAAAGAGTGGCACTCCTTACTTATTTTGTAGAAATTATATGTAGTTGTATGTAGAAATGTTAAGGTATACCACCTGTAAATGCACTTCTGGGTTCTGAAATTAGATTTTTTTTATTGTCCTTTGCAGTTGTGAAAATGAAGGTCATCTAGTGCCCGGTAGGACCTCTCCCAAGTGATTTTATGATCTATAGTAATTTCTCTTCTTTTTCCTTCCTCCCCAACCAATGGGCTTATTCCCTTTATTTCCTTCTACCAACATTTGTGCTTAAGAAAAGTCAGCAGGGTAAGATCTATTTAATCATTGATCTAAAGTTTGAGTATCAGCTGGCTGAGCTTCCCTGTTAATCTGTTCATGTTCCTTGTTTGTAATGAAGTGACTTTCAGCTTTACAGTGAATTCCACCACTCCAAATGAATGCCACAAAAAGCTATTCCTTAGCTGTGTGCTTTCAAGTGTGCCTAAAACATGTTGAAAAAAAAACTTGTATGAAAAACAAATGTTTGTGCTGTTTTCCTCGAAGCCTGTAGTAGCACATCGTGCAAAACTAAGGCGTTGCCCCCTTCTTTCACTGTGTCTTTTCAGTAGGTTTACCTCATTTTCAATACAGAATGTGAAAACACCTCATGAAATAATTAAGTGACAGTTCTTATGCTAATTTCATTTACACATAACCTTTTTTAAGCTGTGCTCTAAGATGGTGGATGTGTGCAGGGTCTCAGAAGTAGAACTGCTATCAATCTTTAATGTCTTGTTCCTGTGAACTTTAACAAGTTCATTTTTAACACTTATTGTTGCAGTGGTATTTAATGTCTTCCTTTGGAACATAGTTAGGCTGGTGAATTTTCAGTGTTAAATGGTTTATTGACGCATGCATGAAATTAGAGGAAAAACTTTGAAATTTTGCCTTTGTAGTATTCAAATTTAGTGGAGTCACTGCGCTATGTTTTAGTAGCAAGTTTATGTACAGCATTAAATTTTATCTGGTCAATCTGAAATGCCTAAAAGAGACTGTGCACAGGGAGGAGTGACCAATGGAAGTGCAAACTCCCCTAAAATGCTTAGCTGCTTTTCTAGGTGCTAGAGCAAAGGCAAACAACATAACCAGTTTTTTATGATTATATTTCATACAAAAGCTGAACTGGTCAGAAAGCTTCCAACTTCATTATTTTATCTTAATTTTTAAGTTTAGTGATATGACTGGAAAAATAGCTGATATTATAAATAATAGGAAAAACAGTAGACTTATCTGAAAAAGGGAGGAGGAAAAGGGAAGTGCAAGATGGTAAAAATTATTACATGATGTGAATTTGATTAAATTCAGAACTGAACTTAATCTCATTGACAGCTTCTGTGCTTTGGCTTCAAAATAACATTGTTGCCACAGATCACAGACAACATCATTGTTTTACAACTCATCCAATTTTGAGTAGTAGGGGCAACATACAAGATTGAAAGATAACAATATAAATGTAGGTGGAAAATATAACTTTATTTTCCAGTTGCAAGATTCTGGAAGTGCAATGGAGATTTGTTCCAGCTTTTAATTTCTCCCTTTTTTGTGATGACAGGCATAGAAAAAAATTCTTCGCAGAGATTTCCCTTCCTTAGAATATCTCACTATTAGTGACCAAAATGGCAGGTATTCAGACCCACTCTGAGCAGCCTTCAGATTCAGGATTGCCTCAATACAGATTAAGAGAGAATATTTATGTATCTCTTCAGGCAAGAAATAACAATGCATGTGTGTAAATATTGCTTGTCTGATTCTCTGAACAAGTGAGATTTCTTGTTTAGTACAGTCATCTGGAATGTTTTGAGTGGACCCAATAAGCTGCTATGAACAGGACTTTTTCTGTTGGTTTCCAAATAAATGGATGCATTTAGATCTTGAGCTTCTAGGAGCAAAGATTAGCTTCCCTTTGGTGAGATTGTGTGGTGCCAGATGTGATATTTTGAGTACTGCCTAACTCTGGTATTCACCTGAAATTTGTGGAAAAAGTGCAGTTTCAGGCTGAGGGAATGCAGGGTGTAGTGGCAACCTGTTGACCTGCTGCAAATTATTTGCAGCATGATTCTTTCTTGCTGTTATTAATTGCGTTGAAGTATGGCTTTAATTGTTTATTTTAACAGCCTGGAAGTCTGCCCTTCGGAGGGGAGATGCTGGCAAACCAGTTCCTTGGGTGAACAAGGAAAAAAAAAATTTGTAACTAAATGACTCATCAGACCTAACGTGAGTCTTTATTGAAAATTAGCATTTGTTAGTTTATTAAAGCCACAAAGTGTAGGCCTGAAACTTCTCCTTAAGAAATAGGGTTTATAGATGGTCTTTGAAAATAATATGTGAATACTGATTTAAGAACAGAAGTTGAGTGTGAAGCTCTGAAGTCAAGAAGTACTTATGAGGGGGGTGATGATTTGCAGTCATACTTTCTGAAGTGGTTGGGGAGATGCAAGGAACGTGAACTGGGCTGCTCCAGTATGGGCTCCCACGTGTTTTCCAGGTCCTGCCTGGAAAACAGCCCTTTGCCTGTTGTTGCATTTGTTGAGGATAACAACATACAACTTCATTTAAGATTTTAAGGGGAAGGCAGGAGTAAAAAGTGGAGTCTAGAGAATGAGTTAGGACAGAGTGGCCTCATGACATTTTGACCTGAATCTCGATGAACAACTACAAATGAATTCATGAAGACAGAGAAGGATTTGAGGAATAACTGAAGGGAGGTTATGTAATAGGAGTTTTCCACAAACACGAATCTGTATCCCTCTAGATGAGTTAGGCATACCAGTATGTTTCTTAATAGATGCATAATGGCTTTTTTTATTAAAGTATTGATGTAAACAACTAAATGAAAAATATGAAGAATGAGTATTGTCTCATTTAATTAGAGTTTAGACTTTCTGAACCAGTACCATCCTGACTATCTCAGCTTAGTCATGTGAGTTTACGCTGTCTGGAGGCAGCATCTTTCCCATGGAGCTGATGTTTTGGTCACTTAATGACGTGAAAGACTTCACTGTGTTTTTTTGAGGATGAAGATGGTGGCATCAAGGCCAAATGTAAAAAAAAGTAGAAATTTACTTAATCTAAATTCTGTAGTCTCGTTTAGTTGCTAATCACACTTCACTCTCTTCAATCATATCTTTTTGTAGCACTGCTGTACTGCCAAATTCAGCTTTTGTTTGGTTAAATTTTCCACAGAGGTTGATTGTGTTTCCCTGCTTGTGAGGCAGTTTATTCTTGTGTATAATGTGCTTCATGAAGCTCTCTAAGTCCTTGCCATTCGCATGCTTTTAGGAGAGTGTGTTTGCCCAACTGTCCTCATGTAGGTGGTACGTGAAGTAGAGGTGTTGCCCTCTGAGAGGTGGTGTTATGGCAGGACACCTGCAATGGGGCGTCCTTCCCAGGCCAGCACATATGGAACAGGATACAGAAATAAATAATTTGTCTGTGACAAAATTAGCTTTGGAAGAAGTTTATCTGTACCAGTGCTCACCAGGTGAAGGAACAATTATTTAATCAAATGTACAACTAAGGGTTCTGTTGCCCAACACCCCTCCCCACAAACACACCCTGCTCCCCCAAACAATCTGTAGTTGAGGAGCTGTCCTGGTTTTGGGAGCACCAGAATAGAAATTGTCCATACTAACCTGTGTTTACATTCTATAAACACATCAGACATGTAAGCAATAAAATGATTAAAAAGCTTTAGAGGTAAGTGAGTAAATTTTGATTTCGTTCTATCAGTAGATAATCCTATAAACTTAAAGGAATTTCATGCATTTGTGACAAGTATGACTTAAACCCGTGGTATTTAGTGCTCTTTTCAGTAACACTTGGGGACATCTTGTATGACTGGAGTCTTGCATTTGCACACCTTTTGGTGGTATGCATAATTGACTAATGATGTCTGTAATTTGCCTGGGTGATTAATTCATTTGAAGCTATAAATATTCTCTATTAAATTATGCAGAAAGTCAGCAAGTTTTTAACCAATTTCTTGAAATAAAAAATTGTTTCTTTTTTTTGTTCACTAAACAAGAATTAAAAGAAATCAAATGGTATTTTAATGGTAAAAAATTTATAGCAATAGTAGATAAGATAGGTACAGAGTTTCTTGTAATATGAATGGAAGAAAGAAGTTTTCTCTTATTGGTGATGTTTAAAAACTTATTCTTTTAATATTTTTGCAAAATCATCCCATTAGCTTATGTTGTGAACCAAACAGAGAACAAGAGTCTTGTGAAATTTGTTTTGGGTGTTTTCATGAGTTCCGTATGAAACAAGGAAGATACACTTTGTCTTTTCTTTAACTCTTACAGGTAGCTGAATACTTTCTCTCTTTCTCAGAATGAAAAAAAATATTGATGAAACGTTCAGAACATTATTTAATGAAACAAAATTTTTCATTGTTTATTTAGTCGACTGATGCATTTTATTTTTGTCTGGTTTCACTTGAGCTTACTGAGACAACTTGCTACCATGTTAGAGACTAAAGTTTGGTTGGATGACTTCATTTTGTATATGTTCATTGATTATAGAACACCTTTGTGCCTGATATAGCAAAATCTATGAATATTCCAAATGGGAAGGGGAGGAGAAAATCATGGTTTATATGTATCTTCCTGTTCTTCAAAGAACTAAACAGCTGAGAAGACAAAACTTGTTGTGACAGTTTTGAAGAGATGCAAAGATTAATGAACTAAACTCAGGAAGAAAAAGGTGGCCTGATTAAATCTGTCCTTCCTCACTGTGTGCTCAGTCACACAGTGTATCATCCTTGAAGTGCATTCAAACAGAATCATTGATACTTGGACTGACTTTCCTCCAGGAAATTGGAGGCTATCTTGCTACTACAGCCCAAAGGGAGGAATTCCTCAGTAATTTGTATCATGAGCATCATTTCCATGTGCAGGTACATGCAAACTATGATCAGGACTCGTGACCATGCTCTCATGAGTTTCCATTCCTCTTAAATAACTTTTTGAAGACCTCCATGGTGTTGTAGGAGTGAGTTTTCAATAGGAATGAAACACTCAATAATATGACCTTACCTTTTGTTAACTAGAACCATATTTTAATATTTGCTATCTATTGGTTTGAATCTCCCGAAGGACAAAGAGGTGTGAAAGCAGTACTGAAGCTGAGAATGCATATATTTAGAGTGGAAGTTCCTAGGTGTACTATATATGTCTGTGTGATGAGAAAAAGTCACCTTGGCCCCAGTGGCCTTGGAAATTTTGCAGTGACCAAATCATAAAGATATTGGTGCTGACTACTAACAGGCTGTACAGCTGGAGAACTGGAGACTCCAGACTGACACCTGAAGGACTGAGGAACAGTCTTGAAATGAGGCTGGTGACAAAATCAGATAAGCAGATATTTCCAATACCTGAAATCCAAAGAGGTCAAGAGCAACAATACAGATGTGAATTCCCTCTTCCATCTGCTTGTAGCGTCTAGGTTTCAAACATACCAAAAAGTGTTGTTGAAGCCATCACTGCAATAACTGAAACCATTCTGGGGGGAGGCGGCAGGGAGGAGAGGAAATGAGTGTTGCTAGAATTGCTACAGAGCTACATGGGAATTGCCTGTATTATGGCTGGATGTTGAAGGGTAATTCAGCTGTGGGAGATTTCTGTCCATGTACTTAAGTAAGATGCTATATTTGAACATGCAATTTATAGAAGGATTAGCTAATCTTAAACAATACAAACTGGAAAACTGAACTTTCCACTTTCAAAGCTCATGATGTTTGCCATAAAGCTTTCAGGTTAAACCCATGTCCTACCTAACATGTTAAATGAATGGCACTATTAGGAGCTGCAACAGTATGACATTAGAAAAATTACAGCGCTAATTGGCACTGCTTTTACAGACCTTAATATTGCAACTTTAAGTTCTCATTGTTCACTTAACAGTTACATTACAAGTCTTCTGATGAATAGCTTTTTGTACAGAATTGTCAGATTCAGCTTTGACAATTCATTTAATTTAATGGGTGTGTGTAATTCAGATAGGTTAACTCCAGAATTACAGGGTCATCCTGAGAGTGTCTGCAACAGAAAACAAAGTAATTTCTTGCATCTTAGACAAAATGAGTTAGAAGAAGGTTCATACCTAAGGAGGATTAATCAGGAAAAATGCATACAAACTGCAGGATCCAGGTAGTACATATTGTCTACTAAATATAGGAATAGCTTATTTAAGATACAAGTAGCCAGAAGAAGTAAATTAAGAAGTATATTAAAATAGTCTTAAAAATAGTGCATTTCCAAAAAATTGGAAGTCCTGGTTTAAATCTTGTTTTAATAGAGCAGATATTTGATTAACTAGCATATAATTAATGTTGTATTCCTAATCCTGTATAACCCAATAAATGATGATGAAACTAAATCAGTAAATGAATCTGTTGTGCATTGAATGACAATACTGCAGAGTATGATTTCACCATAAACTAAAGAAAAATACTCTGAATGTCAAATCAACCTAGCCTAACTGTAAGAGTAGCAATTTGTATTAACTACAGTAACCTCACTATCCTAAAATGTAGTGTTTAACAGATATTTAACATTAAATGTGGATAGGATAGTGCAGTGTGTTGGGAAATGATTGGGAAGACGTTGATGCTGTGAGAACTGTACCTGTCACTGAAAAAGGTGACAATGGGGTGCTGGATCAGGCCCCGTGGGGTGCTCACATGTGCTTGCAGGGAAACTCAGGCCCTCTTGCCATGCTCATGGTTCTCCTAATGGCAGAAATGGGTTCAGCCCCTGTGATACTGTCAGAACAGGTTTGGTTTATTGTCCTCATCTAGTCTGCAGTGATGGAGCACAGGGCTGCTACATGTATCCCCAGACAGCCATGATTACAGGGACATTTACACATCTATTTGTTTCTCCCCATTTCTTTGCTCTCCTTTTTATTGCCTCTGTAGTTCCCTGTCTTTGCCCCAGTCTTCTCCGAGATAACCTATCCATAATTACTTTTCGCCCATTGGTGCCAATTTTACTAAATATGTACCCAAATTCGATATTTCTGACACAATTACCTAGGTAATCTTGGCCTTATATGGCATCACTGAAATGGTGACTCAGGTACTGTTGGCCATGCAATGCTCTCCAATGCTCCCATCTTCGATTGTCTGTGCGGTTTGTTTCTCATGTAAGAAACCATAACCAGCTGTGAAGGCCAGCAACTCCCCCTGTTGCTGTCTGTAACTTTTGTCAACTCACATTGTGAGCTGTCACATCTTCAAATTTTCTTATGCCATGCCCTGCAATTTCTCACACCCTGTCTGTCAGGTAGGGTCTCACCAGCAGTGTAGTCATCTGCATGCAGCCCTAACATGATGTCTTGGCCAGTGTGACATTACCTACTGTGTAATATGTTTGCTTTGATAACATCATGAAGGATCAATTTAGTTTTTAGTTCACTTGGATTTTGGAAATACCTAGTAGATGAGAATTTAATTAATTATTATATGTAAAATGTATACATATTTATTAGAATGTGCTAGAAAGAGTTTGAGAGGCCATAGCATTTAGTTGGCATGGTCAAAGTGTGTGCAATAGGACCAAATCCTGCAGCTGAAGCCACTGTGTTCTGCAGCAGCGATGCCTGTAGTTTTCAGGTATTTTCTATGCCTTCCTTTTCACTCCTAGCTTCCTCAGTGCAATTTGGCCTTGAACTTTGGCTCCCTCCCAGCCTGGAACCCAGTATCCAAAGGGCAAGTTCTACTTAGGCAAGAAGACAGAAAAGTTCAAAGTATCAGTAGTCCAGGTCACAGATTTTATTCTTGAAAGGTGACAAGCTCCACAGCAGCGGAATCTGATAGGGGTTTGAGGCAGCTTAAGTTATAGCTAGTAAAATTAAATTAAGTTATAGCTAGTAAATATTTAAAAGAGAAAATCTCATGCATGTGAGGATTTGGAACTTAAATGCAGTGATTTATTGTTATTAATTTCAGATTAAACTGAAGGAGTTAATTATAAGGTAACCATAAGACCAGGGTCAAGTACTTTGCATCTCAAAACCAATGAACTAAATGATAAGCTGATGTTTTTGGCATCTTATAAGTGTGTGCATGCATAGGAATAGATAATAGATTTTTAGGTTACAGGAGGTTTTGGGGGACATTTGAGTTGGGTGGAATTTAAGTTTTAGTTTGATCTGCAATTTCTACGCTCTCTCCAAGATATCTCTTATGAAGCCTGGAAAGGAACAGTGTTTCTGACAAGCGCTGTCAGTTCAGAGTTCAGTAGGACAGCAGAATCAGGTCATCACTAAAAGTTATCATACATCATTAAGAACAGTTTTTGGTAGTAATGCATCTGAGAGATACCAAAAAGTTCAGTGAATTCATCTTTGTTTTGTTAACTTCTTCATTTCAGGAGGGAAAATCTGAAAGATGTTTTATTTTTTAAGTGATGGTCCCTTCTGTTGTGATTGGACTTGTGTCATATGTGCATATGTATATTACTGTATGTATATGTAAAAATGCAACTTTAAGAGTATATCTGCTAGAAATATTACTAATGAAAATTAACAGGAAAATGTGCAGAATGTGTCAATGTGCGGTCAAATCATAGAAAACAGTTTTATAAGACTAAGCGGATTAGAATATGATACTTCTTTTTTTTTCGAAGTGTAGAGTCTTCCTCAGGTTCATGCAGAGAGTTTTATGATATTGTAATTTTTGCTATTACTTTCTTATGCATTAGTGTTAAGATAATTTTACTAAATAGTTCAAAAAAAGTTGGTATATCAGCACAATTTTTGAAGAATATTTTCCTGGTCATATGTCATTTAAAATAAAAGCAAACCCCAATCAAACAAATAAACCAAAAATCAAATAAAACCGGATGAAAACTCACTTATGTAGAAAAAAATGCAGACACTGTAGATAAATAGTAGATGTTAGTATTAATGATAATAAAGGTAATGGAGAGAAGGGGTTTTCATTCCCCGGTGCAATTTCTGTTTATGCTAAACCCAAGTAATTCTGAAGGACTTAATTTTTTAAGGATGCTGTCTTTGTTAATGTTGCTGTTAAAAGCATGTCATCCATAATGACAGCTTACCAGTTAAAATATTTATATGAAACAAAGATACTGAAACCTAAATCCGAATGTCATAAGGATTTCTCTGCATAAAGTCTGATCAAACAGAAATAAGCACCTGCTTCACGTTGGGTACTTAAGCTTTGTCTTTGTTAAAGCTCTTGTAACCAAAGAACTCTGTAATTTGAGTACAAAACGATGATTGAATTCTTGATTCTCCTATGGAATCCATGAAGGGTAATTCCATTTATTTATGGAAAAATAAAAATAACAGGCATATTTTAGAACTTTGTTGGAGCTAAGCTTTTATTTTGTTGATATGGCATGGTGCAGTGCTTTATGTATGAAAATGCTTAGTTTCTTGAGAATCGAATTTAGATTTTAAGTGGGATAATTGATTTTTTTATTTTTTTAATGGCTATATCTCTTAGAAAAAATAAACATGGATTTGAAGAAGCAAAATAAAAAAGACAAGGAAATGCATGCAGGAGAGGGACATCTTTAGTTAATCTGAGAAAAAGGTGCTGACAGAGTTGAGGACAAGAGAGAAAGGTAGCAGTTTAAGAAAGTAACATTAATGGTCTAAGTCCTTCTGAAGTCTCATGTATTAAAGTCAGATGATTGAGAATTAATCCAAACTAAATGGAAACTAAATATGAAAATATAGTAATTGAACTTTGCCATTTAGTAATGATGTGTGGTAATCCTACAGCTTGGTGTCTCTGATCTTAGATTAGACTGATTTAAGAAATATGCAACCCACCTTTTAAAAGACATCCCTCATGATCCATCTTTTTACTGCATATATTTTCCTACTAAAATGGCCCATAGGCATCGAAGCAGTGCAAATAATTGATAACTAGAATTACTAAAATATGAGGCATAGAAATGTCTGTCATACAGTTAATTTTGTGCAAACTATAATTAAAAGACTTTAACACTGATTGTAATTACTTGAACATATGGCAAGAAATAGGTAATAAAACTGTTTTTTTAATTGTGTTATAATGAGTTTCTGGATGATCTATACTATTTGTACTCGGATACCAAAATTTTAAAAAGTGAGAATGAGAAAAAGAAAAGGGATACAAAAAACTTCTATAGGTTTGGAGATATTTGTACCTCTGAAACAAAAAAACGAATTTGAGAATACTTTGTTATTTTGAAAAGCGATCTTCAGGTCATTTTTAGTTAGGGCAGTTCTTGTATAAGTTGGGTATATTTAGCCATTTGTTTGTTTTTTCTTATTATGTTGCAAGAAAAGTTTTATATCAGCAGATTTCCTTCTGTTTTGAATATACTTCTATACAGAGAGACTCTTCTCTTGTGTTTGGCTATCACGATGAATTGTGCTACAGATAAACCTCAGCTGGACCCTTCATACTTGGCTCTTTCTCTAGCTTTTTATGTAGTTTGTTTTCACTATGTCCACAACTATCCCACTGAATAATCTCCAAAACCCTGTTACAATCTTTTGTGCTCTTACAAAGACCTATCTCCTACCCTAAGTCAGTAACAGTTACCCAGCATTGTTACTGAAGGGCTATGATAGTATGGGCTCACTGTTGGTTGTTCTTTACAAAGATTCAACATATAGAACAGGAATAGACCTTCTGCCTCAGCATATCTTTCATATTTTCTCTCTTATTTGTTTTGGAAGAAAAAGCAGTTTTTTCAGTTTTAGCTAAAAAGTGAAGGGACATAAAGGATACATACGCTGATCTATGTTTCTTCCCAAACTCTGAAATTTCCTGGTGTCACTTATCTGAACCTCTGGGACAAAAATTGTCTTTATTTTGCCTCTTCTATGTGAGGTATATAATGAAGACAGTGACTGTTGTAGCCTATGATGCTCTTCAGTTCCTTGCTCAGAACCTATATTGGCTTCTTTATCCAGCCAGTGCCTGGATGCTGAAGTGTAGTAGCTGAAATTCTGGTCATGGGAATATTTTTCATTGTAGAGTTAGCAAACCATTCCCTGCTTACTCAATTGTAATGCTAAAATAAATAGTTTTTCTTTAAATTGACATTTTTTACTCCCCCCCCCCACAATCAGCATACC